>KZ653628.1:21646-40869 GCA_001010745.2 Gerris buenoi | reverse complement strand
ATTCATTACTTTGAAATTTGTACCCCGTACCCCTGGGTACAAAAATGAAAATTTCGCAAAATCCTTTCTTAGTGGACGCCTATGATATGAACAGAGTATATCCTGAAAATTTCAAGTCTCTCGGTTAAGCAGATTTTGCTGTGCGTTGATTCTATGTCAGTCAGTCAGTCAGTCAATCAGGACATTGCCACTTATATTATAGATTTTAACTTAAATATTACTACTGTATTGAAAGACATAGAAATTGCTTAAAAGACCGATGGAGAGGGGAACATCAGCTATATAATTATTAAATAACTTTTATTTAAAGATTGCTTTCGATAATATCGGTTTAAAAAGAGAGTTTATACGTAAGAATATTTCTTAAAACAGAAAGTCTAGTTAAAAGTTCTTACCCTTAAAGGGGAATTAGTAATATGCATACTATTAACTTCTCCCTCTGTCTTTAGAAATATTTATACGTCGTTTTTAAAAATTATGAATACTACTTGCCCTTGCCATCTATTTTCTTTATCTATTAAGCACTCCTAACTAGTCTTTACTAGTTAAAAGTTAGCCCTTATTACCTTAAGACAAAGAATTTAAGAAAAGTGTAAAAATATTGTTTAAAACTGGAGAGAGAAAGTTTAAATTACTTTATTTTAATTTAGGTATTAATAGGTATGCTTTAAAATTGGTAGTGGAAAGTAACCACGTAATAGAGGACAACAATTCTGAAATTAGCTATGAAACAAAGGCTGTCTCGTCTAACATATATCATTAGATTAAGCGGGCTACACTGTAACACTTAATCTTTGATTTAATATTAAAGTATCCAAATATACAATACACACAATAGGCACCTAAACATTTTTTGTTAATGATAAGACGGGAAAAGAGAAAGAAGAGATATCGGATACAATTTTAGAGGTCGTGCGATTTTAACAAATATTTTATTTAAGCCTCAAGATCTCTGAATACATTCAGAATATTTATAACGCCTTTTCGTTGATATGTTAGCACAATAAAAGTTTTTTTTATTTTATTTATATATTTTTTTTTAAATTAATACTTTTTTCAAATACTTATTTTAAATGGGAAGATTAGTTGACAGTATTATAATTATAATAATTAAATTTACATTTATAAATAAAATTATGGTTTCTTTTTATGAACACGCATCTCTTAATGGATTAGATTCGACTCCGAACCTGCACTTAAGATGTTAAATGAATTGTTTGAGTGGCCATTTATTCATTAAAGTCTATAAATATTCTTACTTTATCACCTCTTAAATCAGCGATGGGAGAGTTTTTTATTGATGGAAGTAGATAGTGACGCAAACAAGTTAAAAATGGTTGACTCTAAAGACAGTACGTGAAGACCAGTAGCCCTTAATAATAAAAAAGCAAAGAATAAATAATCAGATAAATTAACATCTATAGTGTGGGGGTTGGCTGAATACTTCACTGCTAGGAGGTGGTCAAAGCTATTATATTGTCGTAAAATCTCATCAAAATGGTAATCTTTAAGCTTATTTTGGGAAGCTTGTTACAAAGGCATGGAACTTTCCTGCCTTATTTCCCGTTGCCTACAATGCCTACTATGCTAAAATTATTTATTATTTTTGCTTTATCCTACTTACATGGTAACGAGGAAAAAAGGAAATGATATTAACCCCTTTATTAATTATTTCAGGAATAGGATATGACTAAATTTAGCGGAAATTAATCAAATATTCAGGCATTCGGAGATTTAGTGTAATTCATTCCGGTGAACTGAAATAGTAATTAATTTGTGGGCACTTAAACACACAGGTTGTTTAATCTAAAATCTAAAATAATACATAAATGTCAAAGCACAATATTAATATACATACCCACAAATAACAATAAGATGTTCATTGGTTCTTAAATTATCATTTTCAATGATAACTAAAGACTGAAACAATCGTCTGAAAGTTATTTGTATTTATATTGTGGTTGTGGTTAGACCAATTACTTCTTACCAACTACTACTTACCAATTATTTCTTATTATTAATTTAAACAACATGTGTGTTTTATTCAAAAACACAATTGAGAATTTGTTTTAATACACAGATTATAAATCAATCTACCAATGTGTTTGAAACCTGTGTAAGAAACCACCTGTGCGTTTTTATTTAAGTGTGATTTATCAATAAGTTTGATTACCACAAAAAATCGGTCAATAATATTGCCAGTACAGAAGAAACATTACCGTTTTTTAAATTACTATACATATTAAATTACTTATATATAAATGAACCATGAAGTAAATTTAATATAAAATTCTAAATGTCATGTCGCTAACTTGTTTTTACAAAAACCAAATAAAGGTATAAATAACCGGTTTTATTTGATATATCTTCAAATCATTGCATCTTACAAAACTTTCTAATACTTTTATTACAATTTTACCTTTGAACCGTTATTTTTTTATAAAATTAAGACATGTTAGTTCTCTCTCGAAGTTCATTACATCTAATTGCTTTGAAGACTATGAAGATACATTCCATTTATAGACAGATACTTTTATCTTATTAATTTTAAATGACAGAACCGGTAGCTATGTAGGCGTATATAATAATTTTATTATGCAAATTATATTCAAAACTATACCGGTTCTAGACGATTCTCATATGGCCTTCTTTTTTTGATTTAAACAGTCTATCTNATCTCATGTTGTTAAAATGTTTTTTGCTATATTTCGACTCCCTATTTGAGTCATTTTCAAGCATCTACAACAAATAACAAACTAATTAAACACCTTGTTTCATTAGTTAACATTATTTCATTAGTTATCATTAGTTACTTAAAACTAAATTGTAATTAAAACAACAATTACTAGTTGAAAACCTTCTTACCTATAAACAGATCTTAGTTCGTGGTTTTAACCAGAACAGTTAAGTGTTTCTTAACACCTATTGTCAAAAACGGTCAGATCTAACTCCCACCTAGAACACAGTTACACATTCTGGCTACAATTTTGGAAAAAATACTAATGAATTGATAAACAGAAACATTCTGTACTGATCTTACTTACATTCATCCTGTTCTAACATATTCCATTATTAAAAAATAACAATTTGAACAAAATCCCTTGTTTAAATACTCATTAACATTAACATTCAAAAATTNGAGAATTTGTTTTAATACACAGATTATAAATCAATCTACCAATGTGTTTGAAACCTGTGTAAGAAACCACCTGTGCGTTTTTATTTAAGTGTGATTTATCAATAAGTTTGATTACCACAAAAAATCGGTCAATAATATTGCCAGTACAGAAGAAACATTACCGTTTTTTAAATTACTATACATATTAAATTACTTATATATAAATGAACCATGAAGTAAATTTAATATAAAATTCTAAATGTCATGTCGCTAACTTGTTTTTACAAAAACCAAATAAAGGTATAAATAACCGGTTTTATTTGATATATCTTCAAATCATTGCATCTTACAAAACTTTCTAATACTTTTATTACAATTTTACCTTTGAACCGTTATTTTTTTATAAAATTAAGACATGTTAGTTCTCTCTCGAAGTTCATTACATCTAATTGCTTTGAAGACTATGAAGATACATTCCATTTATAGACAGATACTTTTATCTTATTAATTTTAAATGACAGAACCGGTAGCTATGTAGGCGTATATAATAATTTTATTATGCAAATTATATTCAAAACTATACCGGTTCTAGACGATTCTCATATGGCCTTCTCATTTTGATTTAAACAGTCTATCTATATCCGTTATATAATTAATTTTATCAACGCGTTATTATTTTATCAAGGCATTTTTTTAAAGTATAAAACACAACAGGAGAGTGTACGCGTAGGTGGATATATTTACATACAACTCCCTTTTTATTTTTTCCTCTCCTTATTTGACCATTGTGTTTAGTCTCTAATATAATTTTTTGCATCACTTCTTATATGATTTGAATATTTAACTGTTGTATTTACTTTGTTTTTAGAATGTAAATACAACAAGAGTGTATGAGATAAGTAAAAAGATTTATTTCAGCACATCTTTAACACCTAATCTAAAGGAAATAAAATAAAACATGACATATTTCTCTACAATAGAAAGAGAAAAAATTATACTAACTATAATTTGTTTATTATTTAATAAGAAGCATAATAGTTTGGACTTGTTACGATTTCAAATAATTTGTATTCAGTATCAATGTTAAATGAGCATAAATGGATTAAATTAATATTGGACCATCTGGGGACAAATAAAAAAGAAAAAAATTAAAGGTTTGTCAATCAAATAAGATTTTTTAAGATATAATATATAGGTACGTTAAATATAGAAAAGAGTGATACATGCAAAAGTCGAAGCGATGGGTGCAGAGAGTTGAAATTAAAATGGACAAATTTGACGTACCATCTAAATTTCATTAAAATTAGGTGAAAAGTTTTTATAGTAGGGTGGTTCGCCAAATAGTAGAACCAACTAATAGACACGAAACCATAATTTTTTTTACATTAGATTAGAAGATTAAGAAATAATTATTTGGTTGGAATATTACAATTAATATTCGACATTTGTTCTAAACGCTTAGGGCTTCACAGAGTAATTATGTGTGAGTGTGTGTATTTATGTATTGTATATATATGTATACAAAACTTTAATTTTATACATACCTATAGATATAATATATGGATAATTACAATGATATATTTCAATAAAGTTTATTTTTTATTTTATCAAGGAAAAGAGCGTAAGTATTCCGGAGTTACTAATAAGATTGAATCGATTAGATGAGACTAAAATACAAACTGCTGAAAATGAAACCCTTGGCTTACTCATGTCGAGAGGGAGATCTCAAGTATCTTTTATTTTGCCCTTGTAAGATCTTTTCACAACTCGTTTAAACACTCCTTAACAACACACTGTCTTCTTAAAATCATACTACAAAATATTTACTATAGACAAAAAATATTCGATCAATAAATCATAAGAATAACTCGTACATGCATGACTTAAAGGTTATTAATAATTTTAAAATTATTAAAGATAAATTAGACTGCATTAGTATGAAGCTAATGCATCGTTTTAAGGGTTTATTTGTGATCGTCACGATCATAGGGCGTTATGTGCGTCAAGTGTGAACTATTCGTCACAAGCGGAATTGTCTCCGCGCACGGGTCGATATTTTTGTTAATCGTCAATCGTCGGAAGTCTCCATGCGGGAAGGTCAAAACATCTTCAGTTTTTTTGTTTTTTTTTCATTAATCAACTTTAACTACGTGATGACTGCCGAACGCTTTGTCCCAACAAAGCGTAAATCAATCCCAATTGGCTTACATAGGAAGCCGTGTGGAGGGTGACCACACTTCGAGTTCGAGACGATTGCAAAACTGCCCTTGAGCAGAGGGCTAAGTGTACGTAAACCCACGATGAGCTAGCCATAGGATCTTTGCTGGTCAATCATTATTTTTATAAAACTTAAAAATATAAAAGTACAATTCAAAAAGTGGAAATAATAATTTAGTCCCCTTACTCACACTCTCCCTTCTATATTTTTGGTGGCCAAAAAAGGGTAGACGGTTTTCTTTCTCCTAGTAAGACATATAAGTTAAAAATGGGATCAATTAAAAAAATAAAATGTGATTTATAAAATCTGTGGGGACATCTTCTTAATGAGGCCCAGACGTTTCGTTCCTTAATAGAAACTAGAAGCACGAACTGTTATAGAAGCATGAGCTTGAGAAATTATGAAGTCTGGTTGAGTGGAGGCTCAACAGAGCGTAGCTGGTAGCTATACCTTAGGTCATAGGTCATATCTTACGTCCGATCATGTTTTCATCGCCTGCCTTTAAAGGTGTCAAAAGGATATGCTATTATGTGTATGTATATCTTATAGTATTACGTTCAAACCTCTATACTCAACACCTATTTAAATAAAGTCACAGTATTTTCGTTAACACCTTAGGCGTACTTCTATTTGTAATGCAAACACTTTACCTAGCGCATTTTCCTGAGGAAGATAATGCTTTGATCTTCTTAGATAGAAATGAGTGTATAGAGTATAGGAAGAGTTGACTTTTTCTTGTCTTACCCATCATTATTTTTTAATGATCGGAAGGTAAGGGACGCTCTTCCCAACACCCTCCAATTAAAAATTTTTAAGACCCAATAAATAATGTTATCCTAGGTTTACAGCGACGAAGATGACGGCAACTTATTTTCTCGAATAACCTACACCTACATCTTTAAAAGGTTCAATCTGACCCTTTTTAACATCAATATTGATTCTATACTTTCTTTTTTTAAATATTACAAAACCAAAAACAGTACACATTTTTTATTGTAGGCATTTCAAAACACTTAATAAACGAATAAATATAATAAAAAGATCTTTTATCCCAGGTAACTTATTCGAGTAAAAATTTAATCGGTTCTAAGCGATGAGTCAAGTTTTTGGACATTAAAGGGATCAAGATGACAAATTGAAACAAAAAACCTTTACAAATTGGTACCTATTTTCATACTACCAAATATTTGGATAATAAATGGAATTATGACAATGAATAACGTCTCCCTTTCCAAGAGACCCTTGATAAACCGTTATATTCCTCTGGTGTTGAAGAAATCACGTTCTTACACAATCAAACAATATTATCTTTCTCTGCAGGACTTAAGCACTTAATTCTAGCATTATTATTGCATTCTGGCTATTTTATCAATTTCGTCTTCATACCGATCAACAGTAAGTTATTACTGGAAGAATTAGCCTCACTCACTTGATACACGTTCACTTGATACACATTCACTTGACACACGTTCATTACTTGATACACATTCACTTGACACCATGTTCGTTTGATACACATTCACTTGACACACGTTCATCACTTGATACACATTCACTTGACACCATGTTCATTTGATACACATTCACTTGACACGTATTCACTTGATACACATTCACTTGACACACGTTCACTCGACACACATTCACTTGATACACATTCACTTGACACACGTTCACTTGATACACATTCACTTGATACACAATTACTTGATGTTACTGTGATCATCAGATCATCAGTGTGAAATGTGTCTCTCTTCTCTGGCTTCCAAGTTCACCAAATGCACATACATATTTTAATTATTAAATCATATCATTGATTTATACCCGACCTCTTGATATTAACGTCTTATGACAATACTAATACCCTTTCAGCCATTTAATAAACATATGCCAGAATGTAATAGTAATCGCATAATAATAATTAGAAGTAAGCAATTAAAATTAGTAATTACAATGTTAAAAAAAGAAGATCACTTCTGTTTAAGTGTACAATATTTTTGTGATAATAACGCGTTATCACAAGGGGCCCCATATACTGTAGTTCAGCCCAATATAAATATTTTCCTGACTATATTTATCAGTTCATCACACTACCGCTATATTCCTTCTCACTATTCCAAATTCTAACTTATGTAGATCCTGAAAGAATAAAATATACAACACTGTGATAGAATCAATGTGAGACTTTCATTAAATAGTTACCATGTAGTTATTATTTATATACTATATTTTACTAATTCATTTGTACTGACACGAATAGTAATTAATTATTGGAAAGTACTCAGTTAACATATACATAGTGCAGAAGAGTCAATAATTTGTGAAAACATTTCCTAATTATATACGAAAATTAAAAAATAAATAAAAGCTTTACACATTTTTATTTATTTTTCTTTCGTTATCACTACAGACTCCACAGGTCCCTGGCATCTATTTATATTAGTAGTATAAATAGTAGTTGTTTCTCTAAGGTTAATGTTTCGTATAATAGAAAGGATATAATGTGGTCACATTAAAAATTACATATATATGTCAAACAAATCACTTCTCTCTCAGATAAAAATATGTATGAATTGAACGAAACCAATCTCAGTACCGCAATAAATAATTATTATTATTAACATATGGCATATGGTTCATGTATTATACATATTTATGATTTATTATTTGATTTACAAAACGCGTTTCTTTCAGTAAAAAAAAAGCTTCAAAAAATTTGAATTGAACCGGCAATTTTTTTGACCAATTCATAGTATAGAAAGGCGGGCAAGCTTAAATTTAAAACATTAAAATCTTTCTTCTATATATATAAAATCGCAGTATTGATCTTTTAGCTTTCAAAAGATAAAACTATATGAAATGTTAAATAATTAATAATGTTGGTATTTTCTGACTTATATCAAAAAATAAATATAAGTAAGTTTAAATAAATTCGTTATATTATAACAAGTTGCTGTACCTTACTGAAGTTCCCAGATGGAAAATAAGTGAAGAGAGGTTATCCGTTATAAAAAATGTTATAATTCCAAGCAGTGTTCACGTTTCCATGTGACCAGCATCAGGTTATCCTATGGGACAGTAGAGTTTCGGAGAGTAGAACAGGGTATCCGCGTAAACACTAGGCGGTAATCGTTATAGGGTCGTCTAGGTAACAATACTAAAGAAGGCACCACGTGGCGGGAACTAAGGAACCCGTACGACTGGCGGGGATTGGGGCGGCGGATGCTGAGCCCCGGAGAGACCGGGAGGGGGTAACGACCTTGAACGACCGGTAGCGTACCAAGCCCCCACCCAGGTGTGCCAACTCACCCGAGCAACAGGGTTTTCAACCAACCCCTATATTATTCCCTAACCCTAATTTCATACCACATTGTATCAGCTGATATAATGGTAAACCGCTCTTCTTTTGACCCTTTTTAAATTTTTTGAACTTCATTGTATGTTAAAATAAAAAATGAATAAAATAAAAATGAATAGTGATTTGTTCCTAAAAATAACAGTTTACTTATTTAAACATAATGTTGTTAGTCCAAATGGCATTTGAGGTAGCTCTAGCAGCTCAAAAGTTCGGTAAATATATAAGAAGTGTAACGTCTCTTTAACAGATAAAGATAAAATTATTACTTACTTTCTTTCAGATTACTATCTTAAAATACTTTATTGAAAACGTGTTACATTGGATTTTTACAACGAAATATCAAGTTGGATATAGGTCATATAAAAAAAACTATTACGGATTAATTAAAATAGGCAATATAAGGTAAAAATTGTTTAAATGTATACCTATATGCAGGAGATCCTTGTCTTGTCTTTACAAAAATAAACAAGTAAGACGCGCTTCACGTAAGTACGAGAGGCGATAATCGCTAGTTTCTGTACGATTAAGTTAAAATTATTACGTGTAAAATTTTAATACTTGCATGTTCTTTTTCTACTTCAAGACCTTTAAATTGATGTATAACATGTTATGAAGACTAACAATTGTTTTTAGTTGACCGCCGTATTGGCCACCATCTTGAAAATATTAAGTGTGAAAACTCCAAAAAGTGCACAGTCGTCACAAATGCCGAGATGCACCTAAGTGCCGAATTCCGAATTTCACGTTCCTAGCTAAAGCAGTTTATGAATTGAAACATACTAACGGACAGACTCCACCGGACAGACAGACAGAGCCATTATACTTTATATACTTACTTATATACTTATATACTTACTTTGTACAGAAACCTGATCTAAATTTATTTCTTTATTTCGCCTCTCGGAGCATGGTATTTCTGAACATGTATACCAAATTTCATTGATATAGATATCGGTTCAGTTTTCTTGGAATAATAACCTTAAAACGGGGAAATTCATGCAACAACTTTATGTACTTGCAATATGCATAGAAACTACGGTTTTCTCACTGTATAGTGTATAGTTCTCTTCTCCTCAAGATCTGATCTAGAAGACTCCCTGAAATCCTATTAGCATTCCCCTTGTCCGCTAGTTTCGAAAACTAGCGGGATCAAATCCATGCCAAGAGGGCATTCGGTATTCGAAGATTCATATACGCTTGGACAAATTTTGGTGGTGTTAGACACCAGATTATGTAAGTGATTACTCAGTATCTTTTACAAACCTCAATTGTAAAAGTAAGTTAATATTAACTAAAATAGTAGTACCTTCACCCTTGAATATTAACTTTTTCTGTAAAGAATTTTCTTAAATAAGTAAATTATACTTCAAATGTCAAGAGCATTATAAACGTCCAAAATCAATTCTAAACTGAGAGTATGAAATTTCTCTATACTGATCAAAGATGTTTCCTATTCCACTAAAACTAATAGAGGTAAAATAAGCAAAATTATTAGAATACTAGTGCAAGAAACTCCTAAAAGGGTTTCTGAGAAAATAATAGTTATTTATGCACCTNGGAGTAGTGTGCATAGAAGGAAAATACCTGCAGGTTTCCCTAAAGGGTTAACTATTATCACTATAGTACCAATTACTACAGGTCATTTGTATTTTATAGTTATAGATATTTTACAAATTTTTCTATAGGGGGTTTAGAAATTATTGGGGAGGGTTTTAAAAACTCTGGCATCTAGAAATTCTGTCTTAATAACATAAATTTAATGTTTCTTGAAGGTAGTTTATTTGCTCATTAATTTGACACGCACTCCATAGGTGAAGTATGGGGAACCAGGAACCAGTTACTTATATTTTCTCTCTGTGAGTTATTCATTAAGTGAAATATTATTTTATCAGTATTCTCATTTAGATACTGACTTATTTAAATGTCATAATATCTTATTTTTAAAAGTATTTAAAAAGAGTTCAACTGGTGGTTGTTTAAATTAGACCTTTAAATGGAAGTCCGACTTTAATTTAATGATTTACTTTTGAATGATCCAAACCGTTGTATAGCTTTTATAATATTAGTTATCTGGATTCATCTCTTGATTAAGTGACACTTTTTACCTCATAAATAGTTGTATCTTTCAAGCAATTTAAATTTAAACAACGATTTTAAATGTATTGACTAATTAGAAAACAGTAAGACTGATGCTTTTCAAGAACGCCTTATTATTCGCATAAGCTCATTGTTTCGTTTGTTTATACTTGAGGATAAAAAAATATTCATCTAAGCCCCGCGATGCCTAGTTATAATTATAGATAAAAACAATAATATAATAAAATAAAAACACACTCGTGGTTTAATTTAGAGCTCGTGGTTTATTTGGTTTAATCGTTTCAGTCTCGACTATTTTCAATTATGATTTTAGTATCAATATTTTCAACGATAATTTTAGACTAAGTAAATTTATCATAGAAAATAGCTGAAAGACTAAAATCGATTTATTTTTATGTATTCTTAGACTTCACTCAGGTAAATAATTTGCTTGAACAAAAAAAAATGGGTATTATTACATCTATCGTAAAGTAAAAATACATTGTAAAACTAATTAAATATATAATATATATAAATATATATCTAGGTGTGTTTTAGCTTTTAGCATTCAAATTTTAATTATTATTATTAAGCTCCAGGCTAATTAATATAATTCATACATAGTATTTTAACCATAAAGTGAATAAAAAGGAATTAACTTAGACAAAATAGAAACTCTGAGAAACCTGATCTAGAAGACTCCCTGAAATCCTATTAGCATTCCCCTTGTCCGCTAGTTTCGAAAACTAGCGGGATCAAATCCATGATCCATGCCAAGAGGGCATTCGGTATGCGAAGATTCATATACGCTTGGACAAATTTTGGTGGTGTTAGACACCAGATTATGTAAGTGATTACTCAGTATCTTTTACAAACCTCAATTGTAAAAGTAAGTTAATATTAACTAAAATAGTAGTACCTTCACCCTTGAATATTAACTTTTTCTGTAAAGAATTTTCTTAAATAAGTAAATTATACTTCAAATGTCAAGAGCATTATAAACGTCCAAAATCAATTCTAAACTNTTATACTTGAGTATAAAAAAATATTCATCTAAATTCCAATAAAAAGGCATGTATAGAGCATTGGGATTACTTTTTTTATTTATATAAATTTTATATTTTTTTACACTTTTCAAATTGATATGTTTACGGTAGCATAGCTTAAGGTCCTTTTTTTAAAAATTTATGATTGAATTTATTTTGTTTCACGGATTAGTTCGCTTTTATCACTATAATCTAAAAATAATATATATTAGCTTTATCCTATGCACTACTCCTCTATAAATAGTACTAAGTAGTATTCGTTGCTTTAATTTTATATCAGTTATAAATATTATACTTATTTATTAGTTAGCGACCTTGGTGGTCAGATCTGAAAAAGGTGGGATGAGATTGCGGAGGTTTCATTATTATTCCAAATGTCAGACATATAGTAAAAGGATAAAGATGTAATATTTAAAATAGTATTTGTTTTTATTTTTTTATTAAAGCAGCTTCCGGCATTTATAAGGATAAATTTATCATATTGGCGCCGTTTGTGGAAGAACTTGAGATAAATTAATCAATGAATAGAATAAAGCTATTTTTATATTACGTCCGAAGTCCGAGGCTAAATCAAGACATAATGGTATCATACAAACAATGTGGACTACCTTTATCATATTAATTTATCACCATGTAACTCCCCAAAAACAACATTGTTTATGTCCTCAATGGCCGAAAGGTGCTTTTATAAATAAATAGATCCAATTTTATTATTTAAAATTTATTCAGCACGAGTTAGTTAAATTTACAAAATATCGTTCTAAATACAAAATTCTTAACAACAATATGCGGGGCGAATAATAATTTGATAAGGAATTTAAGGTTATAAAGACAACTTAATTTTGCATGCCCTTATTTGAGGAACATGGTTACATTTTTATAATTTGATCTAAAGGGAAAAACTGGTTCTAGACATAAAATTAATTTAATATAAATAACATATATTAGTGTTGCTGATTCTTTGTTTGTATGTAATATTAAAAAAAGCCATCGTAACAAGAACATAAGAAAACAAACATTAGGGCTCCAGAAGCAATCAAAACTAATTTTGTTGAATGGGGGGAAAAAATCTTCTTTGGAAGTGATATAATGATAATAATAGGAGAATGAAAATGTTGATTAAAGGGAGCCGATCCTACTTCAAACTGAGTTTCATTTTTATAAAAAATATAAAACTAAATTACCATAGCAAAAAATATAATTAATTTATTTATTTCCTATATGAAGATAGAAACTTCAAAGAGGTATGAACATGTAACTCTTACAGAAATACTTCATGTTTGAATTTCCTCTTAGCAATTGCTTTTTACTAGGTCTTTCTACTCTATAACAATCATTTACTAGAAACAAAATGCAGTTTATACTGACGAGCTTTCATTTACGAATGTATTGAGTGTAGGCTTGATTTCAATATTCTCTTCCGTGGAAAAAGATGCAATGATGTCGTTGATAGAGGTTGTAGTTCCCACTACGAGGCCGAGAATTCCAAATATGATAAGAAGTAAATCTTTCCAAAATATATACCAGTATTTGCCTAGTTTATTTGGCCAAAGAATGCAGATTTCCATGATGGCCGGAAATGCAAGGCCTAGAGCTGATAGGCACAGTGCTCCAAATAAAGAGATGAACAATCCTAACCTAGGGATTGCTACTGCTAGTAAAACTGGAAAAAATATAAGATAAACAAGAAATTAGCTTTTAGAGTAAAAAAGTTTAATGTAACTTATACGAAGAAGAAAGAGATTAAGGCATTATTTTAATAAAAATAAAAATTTAACTTTTCAGTTGTTTTTTGTGATTAATTATTAAAATGTATGTAAACTGTTCTAAAACATGTTCTACTCATGTTCTAAAACACGATTATTAAAAAAAATCATTGATCGGATTAAGACAAATTTAGCAAGATATTTCACCTACATAAGTAAGTAAACTTTATTATTTCCAGAGATCTGCATAATTAAGTTTTACCTCCAAGAATTCATATTAAAAATGTTTCCGATTCATCCCTCAGTTGATATAAATGAAACAATTATTGAATGAGGAGAAACTTCTTTGACATCAATATTTTACTTTGAATACATATATGGATACAATACTATTCTTACAATTCTTATAAGAGAAATGTGATCTCGATAAATGTTTACTATTAATAATAGAATTATTGTTGTACATTTCTTACATGTAATTAAGACGACTGACGTTCGCATGACATACTCTACCAGCAGTTTCTTTTGGCTGTTTTCAAATCGCTTCTTTAAATAAGTGTTCCACAAAATTTCCACAGGTACATAGCATTGAAGAGCATAAGTTATAAATATAGCCAGAGCGAAAATTATATTTACGGACTGAGCCAAACTAAAAGTAGATAATAAAACAAAATAGTTGTATGACATTAAATTACAGAGTACAATTTGAGCGTAAGTCGTAGGTGTGATGATGAATGAGTTGTATAAGTTTAACATTGCTCTAATTTATTACACGATAGTTGTGCCAAATACTTTCTAGATTCTAAATAATTTCATTCTCACCATAATATCTATATATACATAAAAAATCCAAATACCCCTAACTCTCTCGATAAATTTTAAACCACTTAAGGATTATGGCCATAAAGTGTTGTAGGTTCTCTTACCCTCTAGGAAATATTTTTGTGATCTGCCATATTGATTCTGTATGATGATTGATTCCATATTGATTAATATGGCGGCCATTTACATGCAGAAATTGACATGACGATATCTCCAGAACTAATTGCACTAGAACCTTAAAATTTTTAAGTTATAGCTTCCTTTCAAGACACAACTTTTGTGAAACGGTTTTATAATCGCCCATTTTGATTTATGATGGCGGCCATATACGTTTTTGAAACCATGTCCCCTCCTATTATTATCATCACTTTATTTTCAAAATCATTGTATTTGATATGAATATTGAATATTTCTTAAATAGCATTGACGTTTGCCAGAAGAGATTTTATAAAATTTGAGAACAGACGAACCCTCTGGAGTTTGGAAGTTTATACATGGGGAAGGGCATCTCTTTAAGATGTCAGTATATAAGGTGGTCTGCTTCCAGAATTCAATACTTTAGGAGGCGATACTGCACCTAAAAGGCAGCCTAGAAGTTTGTATTGACTAACTCTTTTTCCGACCCATTCTGGAGTTATAGACTTGAATTGAATTTTTAAAAATTAAACCAATCTTTAAAAATTATTTATCTTCGGAGTCCCTAAAAATGTAGGGTGTCAACATAAAAGAAAATAAATAAAAATATCCTTAGGGGCCATTATATTGTGAAATTATGTATATAAATACGACCACTAGCATCATATGTAAAAGGTGACGAGGAAGGAGGAGTAGTGTGCATAGAAGGAAAATACCTGCAGGTTTCCCTAAAGGGTTAACTATTATCACTATAGTACCAATTACTACAGGTCATTTGTATTTTATAGTTATAGATATTTTACAAATTTTTCTATAGGGGGTATAGAAATTATTGGGGAGGGTTTTAAAAACTCTGGCATCTAGAAATTCTGTCTTAATAACATAAATTTAATGTTTCTTGAAGGTAGTTTATTTGCTCATTAATTTGACACGCACTCCATAGGTGAAGTATGGGGAACCAGGAACCAGTTACTTATATTTTCTCTCTGTGAGTTATTCATTAAGTGAAATATTATTTTATCAGTATTCTCATTTAGATACTGACTTATTTAAATTTCATAATATCTTATTTTTAAAAGTATTTAAAAAGAGTTCAACTGGTGGTTGTTTAAATTAGACTTTTAAAAAAATCAGATTTATTTTCATCACATCTTGAAAACTAGATTTTGCCCGGGAAACCCTTTATTTGGCGGTAGATTTGTATTTAATTTTTAAATCAAAGTTGATTAAATCTTTAACCACCGTTTTTAGGATTTGTTGAGGTTAGCTCACCCCACATTTGGAGCTAAAATTTATTTCTCGATTTCGCCTCGGGGTATAGTTTTTCTAAACAAATAGATACACCAAATTTTATCGAATTAAGCCCATTAGTTGAGTCCCCACGCGACTGCATAGACCACAGACGCAGGTGACAGACAGACTTTTTTTAACCCCTTTTTTGCACTCTGGGATTTCAAAACAAACCTAAAATTTCCAAATAAAATGTTCGCGTTATTATGATACTTTTTTTCTATATATTATAACGTATAGGAGAATGATTTGATGCGTGAGAGAAAGCAATGTGTACAAAAATGGTCATCTATGGATTGAGCTTCGTGTTCTGTATAAATTTAATTAAATCCAGAATAGTAGATTTAAAGATAAGTGCTAATATGACCAAGGTATTCGTCAGAATGGTAACTATTTTTCTTTTACCCGCAAGATTCCTGCATTAACAACGTTAAGCTTAAATTCATTTCAAATTTCATTGTCATCGAACTAGTATATGCGTCTGCATAGACGTCAAACCGGTGACGTCAAATAGGCATTACAATAAATTAATTACAAATAATTTCGTGGATAAAAATATAAAAATTAACAATACTAGTTTATTATAAGACAGAATTAATAATAATCATCCACTTTTCACTAGTTTGTCTATCATATAGGGAAACGTTAGTTACTATAATAGTTCTAGGCATTTGTTTCAAGGAGAAACATACTTATATATACTTCCTTATGGACCCAGATTTATTCAGTTTAAAAATACACTTAAATAACGGAAAATAAAAAATAACGGAACAATGATACTTACATCTGAGTATTATCTAAGTTAAGCGTGATACTTCCGTCAGCCTCTTTACCATATTTGACGTAGCCGAAGAATCCGACGAATACATAAAGTAAAACAATTACAACCATACCCTGATTTAAAACACCAAAGTAACCACCGAAAGATTTCGGCGTTTTCATATTGTTCTCTAGGGCTATTATCTATAAGAATTAAACAAATAATTAGAATGACAAATAATGAAATAAGGACGAGTTATAAAATACATTCTCTGTAGGTAAAAATTTAAACTTTCAACGGAAAAAAAATTATATTAATAAGCAATTTATTAGTTGTTTGGATAAATGAAAGATGAATACATTATGAGATAAAAAAAAAGGATAATGGCTCTTTTATAAATGGCTTCATCCAAAAGTGATAAAACGTTTTTTTTTTGAGGGATGAAACTTTCCAGTTACATGTTTTTCAAATGTATCTCCTTATTAAATGGCTCTTCTTTGATATTTATCCTATTAAAGATTTTTTTTTCTATTCTATTACATAAAATAAAATAAAGATGTAAAAAAGTAGAATAAAAGACCACTTACCACTCCGACTGCTTCCAAAGCAAATAGAGTTGTTCCTACAAATAAAACATAATTTCTAGCTTCTCCTACATAATCCCTTGTGTTCATCGGTGGCAAATCATCAAACACATAATACATCGTAATTCCAATACCGATGAAAGTTATTACATTGGCTAATTGCGAAAATGGAGCAAGAACTTTCAGGTTCCTTATAAAATTAATTAGGATTAATGGAAGTAGAAGTATTACCATCCATATTCTCTCATCAATCGGTGTCCAGTAAAAGTCAGCAACCTAAAACAAAATATTCATTAATGCTGAATTCATAAATTGAAATTTTATAATTAATATTTAATTGTAATAAATAATTTTGGTTAATTCGTCCATCCAAAGGTATAATGTGACAAATCTTAACTTATAAAACCAATAAGAATTCTGATTTATGGCTCATTTTTCAGAAATTCGGCAATTGTGTTTTAGGCTACACTTATCTTTAGGATTTAGATCATAAATTATCGTACAATTACTTTTAAATGATTACTAAAATTATTTCTTTCATTCAGCGAAATTTACAGAGATAAAAATACATATAGTTGAAATAATATTAATTAGTCCAATTTAAAATTGATAAAAATGTACCTTAACATAAATAAAATTCAAATAATCAGAAAAAAATTAAATTAATAAAATGATTTTTAGTATTTTTATAGTATACTTATATTTTGAAATGAGTGCATGTTTATTGGATCTTAATTATCTTTACTAGAATGATTAATATTCTCGGTACACATCTATATATTTACTTGGCAGTAAGAATCTTTTCAAGGCTGATAATAATTAACATATTAGCTCAAGTCCCCTTTCAGAAGCAATTAAACGCAATTTTAGTGTCACATTGCAAAACAATCTTGTAAGTTCTTCGTTTAGTCTAAGTATGTGGTCAATAAAAGAGATTATTCCCACTGATCATAACATATACATAATATTATATTAATACCAGATAATTATAATAAACATTTGATACCTTTATACCTATTTTTTTTTTAATTTAATATTCTATTAACTCTCTTATTTACTCTCACTATTTACAAAGAACTATTTAGAAATATTTGCTTTTTTTAATAAAATTATAAAAATCATACCCTCTTAATATTCGTAGCGACGAAAACTATATAGACGCAGCATATTCCTAGCTGATATATTATGAGGAAAACATCAACGAATGGCCTAAAATTTTGAAAACATTAACATGATATAATAATAGATGATATAATAACATTAAGATGATATTCATAAAAACTTTTCCAACATAAAAGTGTTGAACAAAAATATCAGTAAATTGATTTAGTATACGATTAGAAGGATTGTCTTGGTTCAGAAAGGATTTCATCTTCATGCTTTATATTCTTCCGATTAAACAATTATTGTTTTTATTAATTATTCGTAATTTGAACCAATTTAATTTTAATTAATAATTAATTTTAAGCCAATTGAATTGGTTACGAAAAAACCTAAACGTTACTTTTACCAAACTGATGTGTATATAATATGTATTACTTATTTTAAGTTACAACAATAAACCAATCATTGACATCAAATCTTTTATTATTAATATAATTGTTGGTTGTTTTAACTGAGATTTTGAGGTACCAGTTCATAATTATGACTATAGAGGTTAAAAAAAAGTAACACAACAATATTGTCACCGTAATTTTATTTGTATATATTTTATATAAATTGTATAAATTTTATTTATAAAATAGTGGTGTCAATGTGTTATTTATTTATTTTTTTTAGCGAATTTTCGAAGAAAATTATGCTATTGCAGTGGCTTCAAAATTTTTGTAAACATATGTTCCATGGAAATAAGTTTTAGACTTTTCTGAATCAATTTTCAAAATTTAACACTTAGTTTTATGTATGTACAAGCATCACCCCGCGCTCCGCGCGGGGCTCATGCTAGGTATTAGTGGCTATGTTTACTAAAATCATGTAGGCTTAGTAATTAAATGTATATACATGTATACATTTAATTATATTGTATATGTGTGTCACTCCAGACGATATCTCACCCTAGAATGTACTTAGAAAATTAAAAAAAAAATTAAAATGTCATACTTATATATAC
>KZ653627.1:5381-26095 GCA_001010745.2 Gerris buenoi | reverse complement strand
ATCTGATTTAAATTAAAATTTAAACTTTCCGTTAAAAAACTACCAAAAACTTTAAAATTGAATGTCTAAGTACTTTAATAAGATAATTGAGGGGGTACAAATTGCCGTGAGTTGGTTCCAGTAAAGGATGGTACGGCTGTGCTCGACTTGGCGAGGGCACTGCCGTGCCCCTAGATTCAAGAGCAAAGGTCAACAAATTCGGTTATTTGCGAATAGCTCGTTTCCAGTGGCTTGGACACCGATCAAGGTGATTATCAAAATTAAAGATCACAAAATTTCCCTCAAAAAAAGTTCTATTCCTTTACTGCGTACAATGGACGGTTTACGAATTATAGGGCGAAGAAAATCTATGAATATTTAATATCTGTCACCGCACCACTTTTTACGCATTTTTATGAATATCTCGCTTCCTATGGCTCGGAGACAAAATAAGCATCTGATCAAAATTAAAGACTAATAAATTCTCCACAGGGAAAGGTCTTATTCATTTTTTTTCGTACAACGAACGATTCAGCAAAAACCTAGCTTTACAATAAGCTATATATTTCGTAATTTTGGGACTATCTCGTTTCCTGTGGCTCGGAGACCAATTGAAGATCAGATCAAAATTGAAGAATATAAAATTTCACACAAGAAACGTTTTTTTTTTTCATTTTTTACGTACAACGAACCGTTTAAGTAAGAAAGTGCTCCGAAGTTTCTAAAAATGCGTAACAACGAAAAATAAATTTGGCTTTTCCTCGGCGCTTTTGCTATTCTATTATAGTGAGTGGCATTTCAAGTTTGTATGGTCATAGTTTAAACATATTGGTGCTCCAGGGTTTTATATTTTACAAAGGTAATTGTTACTGTGTGCTGGTACCGTGTGCTGCCTCGAGGAAAAGCCAAATTTATTTGTCGTTGATACGCATTTTAGAAACTTCGGAGCACTTTCTTACATAAACGGCTCGTTGTACGTAAAAAATGAAAATAAAGTTTCTTGTGTAAAATTTTATATTCTTCAATTTTGATCTTATCTTTAATTGGACTCCGAGCCACAGGAAACGTGATATTTACAAAAATACGAAAAAAGTCGTGCAAAAACAAACACTATGCAAGTTATAATAAGCTAGGTTTTTGCTGAACCGTTCGTGTTACGAAAAAAATGAACAAGACCTTTTCTGTGGGGAATTCAATAATCTTTAATTTTGATCTGATGCTTATTTTGTCTCCGAGCAATAGGAAGCGAGATATTCGTAAAAATGCGTAGAAAGTGGTGCGGTGACGGATATTAAATATTCATAGATTTTCTTTGCCCAATAAAGGAATAGAATATTTTTTGTGGGAATTTTGTGATCTTAAATTTTGATAATTACCTTGGTCGGTGTCCGAGCCACTGGAAACGAGCTATTCGCAAATAACCGAATTTGATGACCTTTGCCCTTGAATATCTTTTAACGCGACAAAGATCTCGTTGCCGATTTTGGATATATTTTCAGAACGTCAAAATGAAGCGATCAAAGAAAAAAAAAATTGGTTCGATTTGTTTGGAACAGAAGCCATATTTTTGACTAAAATAACTGGACTATAGGGGTTGGCGTCAGCGTCTGGAACTTTTTTCTCTACTTCTTATTACCCAAATAACTCCTATGTGCCTTCACATGATACTGATAATTTTGATGATGAGTGTGAGTGAATCAGTGAGTCAGTAAAATCTTAACTCAAAGTAAGTTGAGTCAATTTTTTAACTTAGAAAACCTCCCCTGTTGAAGATGCTAGGTGTTGGACTCAATTTTTTTTATCGCCCACCACTTGTAAACATTCCTTTTCAGAGCGGCCGGTAAAGTTCCAATTTACAGCCTTGGGGACTGTAAAAATGCATGCTTTATCTTTACAGGGCTGCTAGTTCGATAAGCGGCCTCTTCCCGGCTGCGGCGTCCAGGAAGCGCTAGTAGTTCTCAGCGTCAATACATACTGCGGTTTGTTTTGGTACTGATGTAACCTTAATATGCATTTATTCTTTTGAAGATTTCAGCAAAATAGTTTACATGTGGTGGGCGATAATATAGTGTAAGCACCACGAGCAGTAAGCAACATGACAGGCCTCGGGTGTGTAAAATAGTGTACGCACCACGAGCAGTAAGCAACATGACAGGCCTCGGTCGTGTAAAATAGTGTAAGCAACACGAGCAGTTAGCAACATGTCAGGCCTCAGGCGTGTAAAATAGCGTACGCACCACGTGCAGTAAGCAACATGACAGGCCTCGGGCGTGTAAAATAGTGTAAGCACCACGAGCAGTAAGCAACATGACAGGCCTCGGGCGTGTAAAATAGTGTAAGCACCGCGATCAGCAAGCGACATGACAAGCATCGGGCGTTAAACGCACTCGTGCTTTTAAACTCCGCCCTCGGCCTCTAATAGCGGCCTTACCGCTCTAGGTACGTAAATAGCTATAACAGTTTCTTAAGCTACTTAAACATAATCAATTTTTCAAATTTCAAAAGCCCATCGTAAGAGGAAGCAGAGATATGAGGGTGAGAAATACCAGGATAATTGGTTCAAGTAAAGATACACACTGCATGCTTACTGGAACTTGGCCTTACGCACTGACGTGCGCTCATATTAAATGTTAGGTTTTAAAACCATCAAATCATAAATTTAAACGAAGTAGGACGCGAGGAAGCTATGTGCCACACTATTTTCTTAATAAATCTTTTATGTCCCGTGTTCGTGTTATTTTTTTATTAATTTTATATACCAATAATTTGTTTCAGGTGATTTAGTTAAATATATAAGTTTTGACTCTAAAATCTGTTTTTCTCGCTTTTCTCATAATATAATAATAGTATTAAATCATTTTCCAAGACGTTAAAAGACTTAACGACGCTATTAAACATGAGAAATGGTTATAGGTTATAACTGTAATTACTTGGCCAGAGTTGTTATCAAACTGCAGCTACAGATTGTAAAATAAATGTCTCAAACAATGAATGTTATCTTGTAAAGATTTTTTATGAAGAAACCTTTTTTTTATTTATACAATCTGAGAGGATGCTATTCATTAATTCTTTTTTTTTTTACCTTCAATATTTAATCTAAATTTTATTTTGTGGGAATAATATAGGTATATATATCCCCATAATAATACACCCAATAAATAAAATTATATTTTTAGGATTTCGTTCGTAAAACAAAAAAAAAAAGAAACCCTTGTAGTTTCGTTCCTGTGTCTGAGATGGTGTCAGGAAAAAATTACACATGCGAAAATTACACAAAGAAATAATTACACATTTAAAGTTTTAGGAAAATTAATAAAATAGTTTGGTTGTCATATCCAAGCTTAGAGGATGGGCAGAGATTCAGTCCGGTCAGGCCCTTGCTTAACCCCACTAACATTGTGGTCCAAAAGTCCCCCCCCCCCNGTGAAAATTAACTTCTGGAGATCCTACTCACCAGAACAAACAACAACTTAGAACATCTACATCATGGATGTGAACAACGAGGAATCATACACTGAAGAAAAATTATTATTAAACAATTTTGATAATAAAATCAAAAGCTGTCTAGAGCTAGATGATAACAAATATTATCTGAGAAATTGGAATCTAGCTAGGTA
Source organism: Gerris buenoi (assembly GCA_001010745.2). NCBI lineage: Eukaryota > Metazoa > Arthropoda > Insecta > Hemiptera > Gerridae > Gerris > Gerris buenoi. The sequence goes on along the minus strand of KZ653627.1, from coordinate 22,499 downwards.
AATACTAATATGATAATGGAGACATATATATTTTATCAAGATGAAATCATTGAAATATGTATCAGTGTATGTAACCTATATATAAAGAAATAAAATGGTTTATTTTTAGGCTTGAGAATGACCGGCTTCGGTTGAAACGTCGCCATATCTAGAAATTGATTATACTTTTTATTTTACCCGTAATGGATCCATCTACAAACACATAGAAGATAAGAAAGGGTACTCGTAGAAATCTTTTGTGAAAATTAACTTCTGGAGATCCTACTCACCAGAACAAACAACAACTTAGAACATCTACATCATGGATGTGAACAACGAGGAATCATACACTGAAGAAAAATTATTATTAAACAATTTTGATAATAAAATCAAAAGCTGTCTAGAGCTAGATGATAACAAATATTATCTGAGAAATTGGAATCTAGCTAGGTAAATACTAATATGATAATGGAGACATATATATTTTATCAAGATGAAATCATTGAAATATGTATCAGTGTATGTAACCTATATATAAAGAAATAAAATGGTTTATTTTTAGGCTTGAGAATGACCGGCTTCGGTTGAAACGTCGCCATATCTAGAAATTGATTATACTTTTTATTTTACCCGTAATGGATCCATCTACAAACACATAGAAGATAAGAAAGGGTACTCGTAGAAATCTTTTGTGAAAATTAACTTCTGGAGATCCTACTCACCAGAACAAACAACAACTTAGAACATCTACATCATGGATGTGAACAACGAGGAATCATACACTGAAGAAAAATTATTATTAAACAATTTTGATAATAAAATCAAAAGCTGTCTAGAGCTAGATGATAACAAATATTATCTGAGAAATTGGAATCTAGCTAGGTAAATACTAATATGATAATGGAGACATATATATTTTATCAAGATGAAATCATTGAAATATGTATCAGTGTATGTAACCTATATATAAAGAAATAAAATGGTTTATTTTTAGGCTTGAGAATGACCGGCTTCGGTTGAAACGTCGCCATATCTAGAAATTGATTATACTTTTTATTTTACCCGTAATGGATCCATCTACAAACACATAGAAGATAAGAAAGGGTACTCGTAGAAATCTTTTGTGAAAATTAACTTCTGGAGATCCTACTCACCAGAACAAACAACAACTTAGAACATCTACATCATGGATGTGAACAACGAGGAATCATACACTGAAGAAAAATTATTATTAAACAATTTTGATAATAAAATCAAAAGCTGTCTAGAGCTAGATGATAACAAATATTATCTGAGAAATTGGAATCTAGCTAGGTAAATACTAATATGATAATGGAGACATATATATTTTATCAAGATGAAATCATTGAAATATGTATCAGTGTATGTAACCTATATATAAAGAAATAAAATGGTTTATTTTTAGGCTTGAGAATGACCGGCTTCGGTTGAAACGTCGCCATATCTAGAAATTGATTATACTTTTTATTTTACCCGTAATGGATCCATCTACAAACACATAGAAGATAAGAAAGGGTACTCGTAGAAATCTTTTGTGAAAATTAACTTCTGGAGATCCTACTCACCAGAACAAACAACAACTTAGAACATCTACATCATGGATGTGAACAACGAGGAATCATACACTGAAGAAAAATTATTATTAAACAATTTTGATAATAAAATCAAAAGCTGTCTAGAGCTAGATGATAACAAATATTATCTGAGAAATTGGAATCTAGCTAGGTAAATACTAATATGATAATGGAGACATATATATTTTATCAAGATGAAATCATTGAAATATGTATCAGTGTATGTAACCTATATATAAAGAAATAAAATGGTTTATTTTTAGGCTTGAGAATGACCGGCTTCGGTTGAAACGTCGCCATATCTAGAAATTGATTATACTTTTTATTTTACCCGTAATGGATCCATCTACAAACACATAGAAGATAAGAAAGGGTACTCGTAGAAATCTTTTGTGAAAATTAACTTCTGGAGATCCTACTCACCAGAACAAACAACAACTTAGAACATCTACATCATGGATGTGAACAACGAGGAATCATACACTGAAGAAAAATTATTATTAAACAATTTTGATAATAAAATCAAAAGCTGTCTAGAGCTAGATGATAACAAATATTATCTGAGAAATTGGAATCTAGCTAGGTAAATACTAATATGATAATGGAGACATATATATTTTATCAAGATGAAATCATTGAAATATGTATCAGTGTATGTAACCTATATATAAAGAAATAAAATGGTTTATTTTTAGGCTTGAGAATGACCGGCTTCGGTTGAAACGTCGCCATATCTAGAAATTGATTATACTTTTTATTTTACCCGTAATGGATCCATCTACAAACACATAGAAGATAAGAAAGGGTACTCGTAGAAATCTTTTGTGAAAATTAACTTCTGGAGATCCTACTCACCAGAACAAACAACAACTTAGAACATCTACATCATGGATGTGAACAACGAGGAATCATACACTGAAGAAAAATTATTATTAAACAATTTTGATAATAAAATCAAAAGCTGTCTAGAGCTAGATGATAACAAATATTATCTGAGAAATTGGAATCTAGCTAGGTAAATACTAATATGATAATGGAGACATATATATTTTATCAAGATGAAATCATTGAAATATGTATCAGTGTATGTAACCTATATATAAAGAAATAAAATGGTTTATTTTTAGGCTTGAGAATGACCGGCTTCGGTTGAAACGTCGCCATATCTAGAAATTGATTATACTTTTTATTTTACCCGTAATGGATCCATCTACAAACACATAGAAGATAAGAAAGGGTACTCGTAGAAATCTTTTGTGAAAATTAACTTCTGGAGATCCTACTCACCAGAACAAACAACAACTTAGAACATCTACATCATGGATGTGAACAACGAGGAATCATACACTGAAGAAAAATTATTATTAAACAATTTTGATAATAAAATCAAAAGCTGTCTAGAGCTAGATGATAACAAATATTATCTGAGAAATTGGAATCTAGCTAGGTAAATACTAATATGATAATGGAGACATATATATTTTATCAAGATGAAATCATTGAAATATGTATCAGTGTATGTAACCTATATATAAAGAAATAAAATGGTTTATTTTTAGGCTTGAGAATGACCGGCTTCGGTCGAAACGTCGCCATATCTAGAAATTGATTATACTTTTTATTTTACCCGTAATGGATCCATCTACAAACACATAGAAGATAAGAAAGGGTACTCGTAGAAATCTTTTGTGAAAATTAACTTCTGGAGATCCTACTCACCAGAACAAACAACAACTTAGAACATCTACATCATGGATGTGAACAACGAGGAATCATACACTGAAGAAAAATTATTATTAAACAATTTTGATAATAAAATCAAAAGCTGTCTAGAGCTAGATGATAACAAATATTATCTGAGAAATTGGAATCTAGCTAGGTAAATACTAATATGATAATGGAGACATATATATTTTATCAAGATGAAATCATTGAAATATGTATCAGTGTATGTAACCTATATATAAAGAAATAAAATGGTTTATTTTTAGGCTTGAGAATGACCGGCTTCGGTCGAAACGTCGCCATATCTAGAAATTGATTATACTTTTTATTTCACCCGTAATGGATCCATCAACAAACACATATAAAATATTTTTCTTTTAAAACAATTTTGAATTTATGAGTTTTAAATAGGATAATTTTACTTTTTTTTTTCTCTCTCTCTCTCTCTCTCTCTCTCTCTCTCTCTTTAAGCCTTATTTTAGTAGCTATCAAGCGTTTAAAATGTCAATTTTGTAATTTCAACAGGACGCCATTTTGATACTGCGAAAGATAGAAAACTCTGGTTTGCAGCAAATGTTTTCTTTTTTCAAGGCCTTTCCAAATATGCATCACAGTATGGGGGTTCCAATTTGAAATTTTAAAGTTGAATCCAATATGGCGGCAACCAAAATGGCNTAAAAAGTATAATCAATTTCTAGATATGGCGACGTTTCGACCGAAGCCGGTCATTCTTAAGCCTAAAAATAAACCATTTTATTTCTTTATATATAGGTTACATACACTGATTCATATTTCAATGATTTCATCTTGATAAAATATATATGTCTCCATTATCATATTAGTATTTACCTAGCTAGATTCCAATTTCTCAGATATTTGTGAAAATTAACTTCTGGAGATCCTACTCACCAGAACAAACAACAACTTAGAACATCTATATCATGGATGTGAACAACGAGGAATCATACACTGAAAAATAATTATTATTAAACAATTTTGATAATAAAATCAAAAGCTGTCTAGAGCTANCACATCTCTCATCATTCACTCCATTCTAGAACAAAAACAAGAATATAATATAATAATTGGCATTTTACATCTTTAATTTCTTATAATTGTGTGTAGTTGACTGTCGTAAACATTCACCTTATTTATTTCTAATTTCCTGTTGTTATCAAATAAAAGCAAGAGGTAACTATTACAAATTCTTATAATTAGTATCACAGATTTTGACTATAATCTTTAATAAAATTGAATAACAAAAAAAAATAAAAACAATACACACAGATTTAACATTTAACATAACATTTTTTTATAAAAAACTAAAATGTAAGGAGTGGTTTGATAACAGTGTTCCCTTATCGCTCATCACTATTGATTCTTATTACTTAAAAACGGTTTTAATTTTAATTCGGTTAAAATCAAACTCTTAAAAAAAATATATATAACATTGTGTAGTAAAAGTAAAAATAAACATATACAATTTTAATTTAATTATCAAACGAATTTAATTACGTTATTGATGGCGGGAGATTTGAATTTGAATAAGTATGGTAGGTTCCACTATAAAATTTGTTCAGAGATCTGGAATCGGTTTTAATGTCAACAGTTTTGTCTAACTTTATCGCTTTGTTTAGAGCTTCAAACATTTTCTTTTGTTATTTTTATTTTCTCTAGCTATTATTTTAGTTTATCAAAATTAAAAGAATGTTTTGTAGCTAAAACATGAGTTTTAGCTGAGTATCAGTTTCCAAATATATATATGTATGTTTTTAACTTTTTGACTGAACTCTATGAGTACTTAGCTCCATATAGTTTTTAAAGGTACTTTTGTTTTGTGATTTTATACTAAATATTCAGCCCACATAACTGTACTTTTATAAATGTGATATATGATTTAGTGCAATGTTCTTCTTTTTTTTTATTTATAATATGCTAAATAAACTAATCATTTTTCAGGCTCGATAATGACCGGATAGGTCGAAACGTCGCCATAAGTATGAATGATTGAATATATTTTTTTGTTTACCCTTATGAGGATCCAACTTTACATAGAAATGTGTAATATATTAATGAACCATGTAAAGGCATGTTATTTTCCATCCACTTCCGTATACTAGGGGCAACCACCCTTTTTGCCCTTAGGCCAGCACACTCAAAAATTTCAAATTTGATTGCGCATTTTTGATAGCAGATTTGGAATTTATGGCAAAAAATAAGAATATTTTACATCATAAATTTTTTAGACTCCAATATTTTGTCCCCTATAATATGTGAAATCTACCATTTTTATGAAGTTTTTCCCCTACCTTATAGTATTAATAATTTGTAGCTTTTAATGATCAATTTAATCTTTGTAACCATTATAAACATCATAAATTATTTCAATATTGATATAACTATCAAACTATTTTATTAATTTTCCTAAAACTAAAATTGTTTAATTATTTCTTAGTCTAATCATTGCATGTGTAATTTTTTCCCCGTGTAATTTTTTCAACGTGTAATTTTTTCCATGTGTAATTTTTTCCTGCGTAATTTTATCATTTAACCGTCTGAGATTACTATAAGATTAGCAATCTCGGGGTCTGATTTACTGGGAATCCAAGATGGCGGATAATTTCTGTCATGGATGAAAGGTATTGATGAGTAGATTACAAATATATATAACACTTGGGGGTAGATAGCCCCCCCCCCCTCCATATACTAATTTCATATTCACAATTCCAACGAAACCCTTTTTACGTGAGACTTCACGCCCAACCAATTTTTTTAACAAATGATCGGTTGTTTTTGACTGGGAGTTTGTTTACCTCTTTATAATTAAGACTAGAGATGATAATAAAAAGTAACACAACAATATTGTCACCACAATTTTATATTTATTATAAACAAACTGGTTTCGACATTTTGGTTTATCTTGAATGTTAAGTGTTAAATATTGAAACGCGTTTGTTCATCATTAATGTAATTTTGGGGTGACATATTTTTGTGTTACTTTTACGTTTATCATACAAATTATGATAAATGGATTTATGTCTAGGAACTTTTGAATTATGAGCCATAAAACAAATTAATTCTTCAGAACGAAAATGATAAGAATCCTAATTTCAATTTTTCCTTGTTAATCGCTAAGAGTCTTGAGATCGAAGAATATGCTTTTATTAATTGATTGAAAGTTTTTTTAATGCTCTAAACTCGTGTGGCAATTTTTAGTCTTTTAAAAATCCAGTAAAAAGTGCAAACCGAGTTAGCTGTGGAAACCTTCTGGTCAAATTCAAATTACAGCATGGGGTGTACCGCATTCCTTTACGGTCCTCTGTGCCCCAAGCCACATATCATTAAAAAAAAAATTATGACAAGATACACGACAGACTTGAACAAATGAAAACCATTTACATTATAAATATAAGACCTAAGTTTATCAGATACAGTTAATTTGTTTAAAAATTCTATTATAGTTTGCAGAACTCAAGAATATTTTTATTTAAGATTAAAATATTACATATAAATGATTTGACAAAATAAAAACAAGTTGACACAGGTCAGGATGTCAACACCCCTCCTCCTGTCCTGGGTCCTTGGTTAGAGGCATCACTCCAAGTTGTGTTCTCAAATAGTTGAATACTTGAGGTGGCAACCCCTTGGTAAGAATATCAGCTACCTGATCTTGGCTCGAAACATATTTAAGTGAGATTAACCCCTCCTCAACCTTCTCGCGGATGTAATGGTGTCTCACATCAATATGTTTCGTCCTTTTGCTATTTGTCTGCTGAGTCAGTCTAATGCAGCCTTGATTGTCTTCGTAAAGACTGACCGGACGACTCATGTTTACACCTATGTCTATCAACAGACGTCTCAAGCAGACAGCTTCACAAGTAGCAGCGCTTGCAGCCAAATACTCTGCTTCTGTTGATGATAGCGTGACTGTAGGTTGTTTTTTAGTACACCAGGATACCGGACACCCGAAGACTTGAAACAAGTAACCAGTGACGGACTTACGATCGGCCGGATCGCTTGCCCAGTCTGCATCGGCGTAACCAGTAAGAGGCTCCATGCTGTTGTCTTGACGCCTCTCAAATCGGAGTCCGAGGTGCCGAGTTTTCTTTAGATATTGGAGGATATGTTTCGCATAGTTCCAGTGATCTTCTGAGAACGCATCCTGAAAGCGACTAAAGTAGTTAATAGCATAGCAAATGTCTGGTCTAGTCCCTAGCATCAAATACATGAGGCATCCGACCAGTTCACGGTAAGGATATTTCGCACAGTTCGTCCCACTTCCTTTAGTCAGCTTTAATCCGGGTTGAATAGGTACCTTTAACCCTTTACATTCTGACATTCCAAATTTATTAAGTATTTTATCTATAAAATTTGTTTGATTAATTTCCATAACTCCCTTTTCAAAATTTCTAACAACATTTAAGCCTAAAAAGGTATTAACTTCCCCTAAATCTGTCATCTCAAATTCCGTCGATAATTTTTGTTTTACAGTATTTACTTCATCAAGAGATTTTCCAATAATTAAAATGTCATCGACAAAAACCAACAACAAACATTTTATGTTTTTATCGATCCCCTTTTTCACATACAAACAACAGTCACTCGCTGACCTAACATACCCTAAACTTAATAAAAAGGTGTTGAGCCTGTCATTCCAGCATCGTGGAGCTTGTTTAAGCCCGTACAGAGATCTTTTTAATTTGCACACTTTACTTCTTGGGAAGTTCAAACCTTCAGGAGGAGACATAAAAACAGTTTCATTAAGATACCCATTAAGGAAAGCAGTTTTTACATCCATTTGATGTACGAGGAAATTAAATTGGTTAGCTAATGCTAAGACCGACCTTACAGTACTCAGTTTTGCAACTGGAGAATAAACTTCAAAATAATCNGGATGCACTTAAAAATTTCAAACAAATTTTAAAATGTCAATAATATCAAAAGAAAGGATTAGTTCGTTGGCCAGAATTTTTTGAGTCCATTAAGGGGTCAAATTTAACCACTTAGGGTCAAAAATAGCATAAAAACATGTTTTTTTCCATTTTACCTCCCTTTTATATGAAAATATGAAAAAAGTGTACCATAACAACAATTATTGTACTCTTAAATATCTTTCAACGACGTGCATCTCGAAGGGTAAATACTATTTTGACTTTTGTACGCCGTACCCCTGTGTACCAATTTTTTTTTTCACCCATGCAAATTCTAAACCAAAATTTTCCTATATTATCATAAGGCAATAATATGCAGATTTCTTTGAAAATTCGCTCATTAAGTCATGAAAATTGTTAATCATGATTAGGTTATAGTTCTAGAGGATGATTTCATTATATGCGGTAGCGGAGTTAGGTTACCACTTGGAGTTAAGTTGCTAGGTGGAGTTGGTTGCCAGGTGGGGTTAGGTTACCAGGTGGAGTGGGGTTACCTGGTGGAGTTAGGTTGTCAGGTGGAGTTAGGTTACCTGGTGGAGTTAGATTGCCAGGTGGAGTTAGGTTGCCAGGTGGAGTTAGGTTACCTGGTGGAGTTAGGTTGCCAGGTGGAATTAGTTTGCCAGGTGGAGTTAGAGTGCTCCATCAATATTATTGTCTACAAATACCGAATGAGTTTAGATTCATTATTGATAATATATCGGCCACGCCGGCTGAGTGATTTTATCCTTTTTGAAACATTTCATAAAAAAATAAAAAAAATAAATAGTAATCACCCACCTAAAGACACATCAAAATAGACTAATAAATTTAAAGGGGACAACAAAGAAAAAACTATATTTAAGTCGTTTTCCCGAGAAAAATATAGTTTTAGATGTATTGATGAATACATATATGTATCTAATATAGTGGAAAATATAAAACAAAAAGTAAACAATCACCTGTTAAACACTTTTTAAATACGTTTAAGTGATACGTATAAATGAGATATTATGGGATTTAAATACATAAATGTGAAAGATTTTTTTTAACATTAAATGACTTTGAAGATGAAACTAAGGCAAATCATCATACAAATAGAAAATATATTTGGAGTCACAATCTATAATTAAATCATATGAGATTTGATTTATAAGAATTGTTAAAAACTTTTTCTATTAGTAGTGTCAATCTGTCAGAACCTGAGATAAGCTAATGTTGGATCCTTTTATCTTTGTTTATTTGTTACGAATGTTTCTCTTAACTTTTTCTAAACATGTCGGTTTCAAATGTATAGAAAACTTAAAGCTCGAATCAATTTCTTTAGACAGACTCATGTCTCTGTTTTCTTCGCTATAAACGTTTACGTTTTCAACTGTTACAAATTCACTTTCCATGATCCTATGCGTTTTCAATTTTGCCTCTTCTGTTGAAAATGGATTGTTCGATATATCTGTGTTTTTCAATGTCAGACAGTTCTGTCCTTAATTTGATGCTTGTCTACAATATCACAATATCCAATATATAGAAAGTTTGTCGTATCTTTGGATATTGCTTGTCAAGGTTATGCGTACAATATTTATTTGTCCGATCGATATTCTTGGACTTCTTCCCCACCCCCGAATCTTTGCTTTGAGAAGTAATTGAATTTTTTTATATTCAAAAAAGTCTGTCAATTAGTATCGCTCATAGTTTTCTCGCGTAATATTCATTATAGTTGATTTTATGCTTTTACAACCTATAATTGTCAATTTTATGTATCCCCTCCCCCTCCCCAATTTTTAAACCTATCAAAACTGTTTTAATTTTTTACTGAAAATAAAAAGCGCAGACGTTTGAAATTAATCTGGGGCTATTTGTGGAACTCTGTCGATAAGCCGTCTAAATTTCTGTTGCATTTGTAGATATGTGTAAATGTATGTTTGTGCGCATGTGGAAGAGATATAAAACGTTGAAGAAGGTTGAAACTTATATGGGATCAACAATGAGCTAACTATGACCTAACGTCTAAATTTCATTAAAAATAAAGCATAAGTGACAAGTCTAAATTTCATTAAAAATAAAGCATAAGTGACAGACAGACAAGGAACCAATTTTTTTCCCTGTTGTGTTAAACGGATTTTTGGAATCGGAATCATAAAACAATTTCATTCTTTAGATTAGAACGTTCACATTGCTTCCGTTACCTTGGGTAAGCTCGGAAGCAAAATATAATTTTATTAATATTTAATATCCTCCATTTTTCTGGAGATTGCTAACGCACCTGCACCTCATCTGAAAGCACTTAAGGAAAAAAANAATCTTTCTTTAGCCCTTCGCAGGAAGGCTTAGGAAGACCCTTACCCTTTCTATATAGAACTATTTCGTGAGAAGGAAAACTTTTTCTCTATTTAAAGAAAGTTGTGGTTCATCAAGTCGACTTAAAACAATTAAGTTTAACTCGGTCTCGAGTTAGTCTTACACAAAGTTATGATTGTGGAAGTGAGAACTTATATTTTTTTCTCCCAGGATGTTCCACTTTAAAGTTTAATAAAGAGTAGGTTATTGGGGACAAAAGTGAAATAAAGAAAAAAAATTGCATTACAATATTATTCCAATCCAATAAAAGAAAATAGTGTTTTTATACTTGTTTTAATGTCTTTCTTGATGGTTTTTTTTTTTTTTTAATCGTATGATTCGAGCTTAAAAGTTATGTACTTGTATTCAGGATGTCGTTTTTTCATACCATGACCTTAAAAATAGCGCTTTTCATTTCCCCTTCTCTATTTTGTACTGAATCAATTATGCTATCTATCGAACTCGTCCGACTCGTTACATGTCCTTAGACCCTTTGTGCAAACATCTGTGAAAGCACGTATTATGACCTTTTTTTTATGATTCTTTAATTGCCTAATTTAATATTACTTAATTTTATTTTAATTTTATTATTATTTACTTTGAATATTCATTTATTAATGATACGAAGCGGGAAAAATCATGGTAAAATAAAAACCCAAAATTGCTGTAAAAGGACAGAGTTTCCACCGATCATACTAATCATATTATCAACAAACAATTGTTCATTATTATTTTCACACTAAACTATTTTTTAAGAAAATAACGAGTGTTAGACTGTTTTCCAAACAATTTTTTTGATTTGCCTATTTTTCCGATTTAAAAAAAAAAAAATCTACTTCGTATTTAAAATTTTTAATTCGTACTTAAAATACTCTGCCAATTAATGTGGCACATAGCTTCCTAGCAGCAAAGAAAGACCAAATTAAGAAAAATACCATTACTATCAAAAATTTAGAAACGCGTGGCACTGTTCCAGTAAATATTTAATAAAGTCGGAGAAATTTAAACATTTGTTGAAGAAACAAAGCCTCCAACAAGCACCAATAGTTAGCGCATCAATAATTTATTTAAAAACAAATATAAAACTGCAACCAATTCGTAGAAACCTTTGTATAAACAGGTTTTTTTTATTTATCTAACAAAAAATTATCTACGATGCAAGAGCTTTTTAACGATATACAACCCACTATATAAAAGATTAACTTTAACATTTGTACCCTTGTACTCTAAGGGTACCAAATACCAAAATTATATTTTTAAAAACCAAACAATACAAAAGGGCATTCATTTAACTAATATATACATATAAATAAAAAACCTAATATCAAAAAAGTATTTAAACCCTTTAACCTACAACAAAATTATAAATCGGTACAAAAGTACATGCACAACATTTTTAAAAAACCAACAAATAAAATAGCTTTAATGTACATATCAAGGCCTTTAAAATGATATACGACACAATATTAAAAACCAAAAAAAGTGGTCACGTGACACGGCGCACGGGAAAAAGTTTACTCTCATGTTCTCAGCAAGTAGGATGAACTAATGAAATAAAATATACTCAATTTAAAGAGCATTAGTGTGAGATTCAATCGCCGCAATCAGAAATAAAATCGGCCAACTATTATAGAATCTATGGCCATTCAAAGACAAAAATGGAAAAAAACAAAACCAAAAAATAACAAAATTATCACCATTTAAGGTACAACCGTTGATGATTCGACAAAAACTCATAGGACTAAAGTTGTAGATCTTTTAAAATCAGTTACCACTTGTGTTATCCATTTTCTAGTACGACTTACCGTTTGGCTGCAATAAGCCCTCAAACCAGCTTAAAAATCAAGTCGGCCATTTTTATTTTTTAAGGGTGGAAGGAGGGGGAAAAGTGAACTTTTTATAATTATTTTGGTTCACAATGTAGACGTTGCGCGTCGAATGGCGCAAACCGCAAGTCTCTAGCTCTTCTGGAAGTGGGTAAACATTAATGTCAGTCAGTGAGTCAGTGAGCCATGAGGCTTTGTAGTATAAGACATATTAATTTAGTACGATTTGAAGTGCGCAGAAGGTTGAAATTAGGCAGGTGCTATCTGCAGGCTACTTTCGACAAACCATAAAAATTTCATAAAAATCAGATGATTACTTTTAAAGATATGGCTGTAAATAAATGTATGTTTGTGTGCATGTGGAAGATAAACAAATAAGCGCAGAAGGTTGAAACTTATATGGGACCAACAATGGGCTAAGTATGACCTACCACCCAAATTTCATTAAAATTGGACGTGTAGTTTTTAAGATATGGCGGTTCGCAAAAATTTGTGACAGACCGACAGACCGACAGACAGACACGGAACCAAAAATGTTCCCTGATGTCTGAAACGGATTTCTGTCTTGGAATTTTTGAAATCGGAGACCTAAAATTTTTTCGTTCTTCAGAACCATCACATAGCTTCCGTTACCTTCGGTAAGCTCGGAAGCAAAATTTCTATATGCATTTAAGTATGTATATTAAATATGTAATTGCATATTAAAATGTATAAGTATATATTGAATATGTATATGCAAATTGTATTTATATGTAGTTTGATGAAATAGACATAGAAATTGGATATTTCGGAGGAGGGAATATAACAATAAAAATCTCTCTATAACGAAGTCGGTAAATTCGAAAATTGCAGATTTGTTTAATTTTAGTGTATAATTTCTAAGTTGATAAACAATTTTTTTATGATTGATCTTATTGTGGAATTGTACGTCTATATTTTCGAAATTATATAACTTTCAATATCTATTTCCCCTCTCTTACGCATATTTTAACATGCTTTATCAATACTTAGTGCTTTATAATACTAAGAGGATAGATCTAATTGAAGTCCCTTTACAATGTTAACTTAGAGTCAAAGGGTTTCTCGGAGGAGTCCATTAGTACTTAAGTACGGGATGGTTTTGTAGAGATGATTGTAAAGTTGTTGGCTGCTACCAATTAACTGTAAATGACATTAGAGAAAGGGTCTTCTGTCTTCAGTCCTATAGTTGTATCAGGGACAGAAGCTCTTCTGCACAAGGAAGTAGAAAGGATGAGGAGTAATATAATTTCCCAACTGGGTTACAATCTTTCTTTAGCCCTTCGCAGGAAGGCTTAGGAAGACCCTTACCCTTTCTATATAGAACTATTTCGTGAGAAGGAAAACTTTTTCTCTATTTAAAGAAAGTTGTGGTTCATCAAGTCGACTTAAAACAATTAAGTTTAACTCGGTCTCGAGTTAGTCTTACACAAAGTTATGATTGTGGAAGTGAGAACTTATATTTTTTTCTCCCAGGATGTTCCACTTTAAAGTTTAATAAAGAGTAGGTTATTGGGGACAAAAGTGAAATAAAGAAAAAAAATTGCATTACAATATTATTCCAATCCAATAAAAGAAAATAGTTTTTTTATACTTGTTTTAATGTCTTTCTTGATGGTTTTTTTTTTTTTTTTAAATCGTATGATTCGAGCTTAAAATAGTTAAATATAATTGCAAGATAAAAAGAACTTTTTATATGCTACGTTTTTAAATTTTCTTAAACCGTGCCATCGATATATTTGAAATAATATAATCGATATATTTCCTGTTTTGCTGTCATTTAATGTTTATCTCTTATTTATAAAAATCATATATTTGAAACCTGTCGAAATGAAGATTGTAAATATTATGGGATATGACAAAACAAATAAAATAACTTGCGGATTTTTTCTGAACTAACTTTTCATTCACCAAATTTGCTGAAAACGAATTAAATTCTGCTGAAAAATGACTAAAAATATTAAAATAATGCATTATCATCGTGTTCTGAAAGTTTCAAATGTCTAGCTACCCGGGATTAGTTAAAATTCGATTGCAAGATTTGTACCGGACAAACATACAAACAAACAAGAAACCAAGTTAATAAAAACGTAGTAATAAAGTATGTTGCCTTTTTCGCAAACCATGTGAATCACCTACTATGTTTCTACTTTTATTTTCATACTAGCTGGATCCTCTAGACGTTGGCACTGTCTGTAAATAGCAATTAAAACAATATAATTAATAATATCTTAATTGTTACATCATTTCGTATTTTATATTTCGTATATATTAAAAAATAAAAGTCCAGTCATGCACCATGACTTAATGAGCGAATTTTCAAAATAATCTGTGCAATATTATTGGCTTATGATAATATAAAAAAAATGTTGGTTTAGAATTTGGATGGGTGAAAAAAAAAAAAAAAATGGTACACACGGGTACGGGGTACAAAAGTCAAAATAGTATTTACTCTTAAAGATGCACATCGTTGGAAAGCTCTTTTAAAGTAAAGTAATTGTTTTTATGTACACTTTTATCATATTTTCATATAAAAGGGGGGTAAAATGGAAAAAACATGTTTTAATGCTATTATAGACCCTAAATGGTCAAAATTTGACCCCTTAAATCCCCAAAAATTCTGGCCAACGAACTCATCCTTTCTTTTGATATTATTAATATTTTAAAATTTGTTTGAAATTTTTAAGTGCTAAGGGATCCTAAGAGGAGATATCATCTGGAGTGATACATATATACATACATTCATAAAAAAAAAGTGTTAAAATTTAGGGATCGATTCAGAATGGTCTGAAACGGATTTCTATGAAATTTTTTTTCAAAAATTCGCATTACAAAAATTTTGAAGCCATTGCAATAGCTTAATTTTCTTCGAAAATTCGCAAATAAAAACTAACAGGAAAGTAATTGAAACAGTCAGGAAAATATTTCACTGCCTATGCAAGAAAAGTACAGTGTTTACCAGTGAGTATCATAACACGTTTCTTTGTTTGTGTTTAGTTTCATATTTGTCTTATTACATGTAATGTTAAGCTTCCATTTTTATCTAAATAGCGTGAGTAGATTAAATATTGTATATGCAACAACAGCAAAGGATACATTTTTGCCTCGTGTATTCATTGCCTTAATTTTCGTAGCCTGTCCTTCTCCGGCTCGGAAGCTAACTTAATCATCGTCAGTCAAATTCCATTTTACTGTCTAGTTACATAAATACCTATTATTTCTTCATTTTAGAGCGTATCATGATATAAGACATTAACATTTTCTTTCCCAAATCATTCTACACTACGCTTTTAAATTTACAATAATTTTCTGACTTGGCAAAATTAAGTAGTACGAAGAGGTTAAAAAGTTTCCGAGGTTAAACAGATTTTGAGATTTTGATGGATTTAGACGTTTTAAGATCCCCTGAGTCAAAAAAGTGGTTTTTAAAAATTGTCTGTCTGTCGTCTGTGCAGGCGCCTGGAGCCTAAACTACTGGGCCGATTTTGACGAAATTTGGCATACATGTTGAGAAAAATTATACCCCAAGGCGTAATCGAAAAATGAGTTTTAGCTCCAAATTTGGGGGCACTACCCCTCATAGTCCAGGAGATAGGGTGCAAAAAATTGTCTGACTAACATCAAGCTAGAATTTTGTGTACAAGTAAATCTTTTAGCGCCATTTAAGAATATGGTGGTCGGCTTAGTTCTGTTACCGTTTTTATTCACGGATAAAAAAAAAAACTATGGGCTAGCCAGTGGTTGGGGTGGGTTCCACCAACAAAAAATTTTTTTTTAAAAACCTGGATGTATGTAAATGAATATAAAGTGTTTGTTCCAATTTAATACTACTCAAAAATAATAATAATAATGGATAGTGCCTTCCTAATAACATAAAAGGTATCGGAGTGAAAACAAAATTAATAAATAAAAACTTGATACATAACCAAAGAACTTGAACTTATATTTGCAACTATAATTAATTACATAACCTTATGAAATTAAAATAAGGTAAATACCTAATTACTAATTAAATAAATAATAATTAAATAATTAAATGACAATAAAAGTAAAAGAAATCTCACTTGGAGTGACGCAAATTAAAAATTGTGGACCAGTAACCAATTATGTGGACAGTATGATTTTTATGATCCTGAGTACAGAATTAGTAGTATTAGTAGACCGAAAATCAAGTTGATAGTTTGTCCCTTGACAGGTAAATACGTTGATTTTTAGTAATATTTGAATAACTATCCTATCAAGTGTGAAAATAAAATCGACTTAATTTTTGGTCTACTAACTAATTCTCTACTCAGGAACATGAAAATCATACTGTTCACCATAATTGGTGAGACATGGCCGCTCTCCGCTGGTTTTTTTTTTTCAAATGCCTATTGCCAAGCTATGTCCCGCAGACGAACTTAGTCGACCACATATTGTTAAAAGGCGCTAAAAGATTGACTTGTATACAAATTCTAGCTATCTCCTAGACTATCACAAACTCTGAAATTTTCCACGATTTTAATTTAAAAAAAATCTAAAATTCTGTCCATTTAAATACAAATTTAACCTGTTTTCCCGGGAAAAATCTAGTTCCTAAAAAAATAGCTTAAAACTCGGACAGAGAGAGCCCGGGTTCGATTCCCCGCCAAGTAGAAGATATTTGTATGGTAAATTTGAATGAAATGTTGAATAATAATTAAATGTACTTTTTTTTTATTTCTTTTTTTATTTTTATTTTTATTTATTTAT
>KZ653626.1:41387-54487 GCA_001010745.2 Gerris buenoi | reverse complement strand
TGAAACTTTCAGAACAGCTCAGAACACGATGACAATGCATTATTTTAATGCTTTTAGTCATTTTTCAGCAGAATTTAATTAGTTTTCAGCAAATTTGCTGTATGAAAAGTTAGTTCGGAAAAAATCCGCAAGTTATTTTATTTGTTTTGTCATATCCCAAATATTTACAATCCTTTTACCTCCCCAATATTTACCTCCTTTGACAGATTTCAAATATAAGATTTTTTATTAAACATTGAATGACAGCAAAAAAGAATAAGTAAACCAAGTAAACAAAAAATAAATTAATTGAATTAAAAAACGTAGTATATAAAAAGTTCTTTTTATCTTGTAATTATTACGTTTTTATTAGCTTGCTTTCGTTTGTTTGTCCAGTACAAATCTTGCAATCGATTTTTAACTAACTTCCCGAGTAGCTAGACATTTGAAACTTTCAGAATAGCTCAGAACACGATCACAATGCACTATTTTAATACTTTAAGCCATCTTCTAGCAAAATTTAATTTGTTTTCAGCAAAGTGTGCTGTATGGAAAGTTAGATCGGAAAAAATCCACAAGTTATTTCATTTGTTTTGACATGGCCCATATTTACAATCTTCATTTTGACAGTTTTCAAATTTATGATTTATGACAGAAAATTTAAAAACGTAGTATATAAAAAAGTTCTTTTTATCTTGCAATTTTAAGATTTTATAATGGTTTTAATCAGGTGTTCGCGATTTGCTTGCTCTCAAAAGATGGTAGTGATACATTCTTTCATTAAATGGGATTCCAGAAATTTCAATGGTCAAACCACCTCTAACAAGTGATATAAAATTAATACTCTCTAACCATCTCTGACCACATCCAGCTAAACAATTAAATGATAATTGACAGAGAGAAAAGTGTATTACTTACCAGCTATTTTGAGGTAGAGAGAAGAGGAGATGAGCGCACCAGCTGAAGTCTGAACTATGCACCTATAGACCCCGGCATCACTTACTACTCCCCTCGCAGTGCCTTCACCCACCTCCAGGCTCCACTTCTTCTTGTGTACTACCTGCAACACACAAACAGACATACATCATTATTACTTACTTCCTTATATAGGAGGCCCGGGTTCGAATCCCGGCGCAGGAGTCTATTTTTCTCTTTCTGTCTCCCGGAGTTAATAATAATTATAATTTGATTTTAATTAAAATTTAAACTTTCCGTAGTATGAATACTAGCAAAAACTTAAACATTGAATTTCTAATTGATTGTACTAAGTACAGGTACTAATTGAGTACTTTATAATTACAAGCGTATATCTCGGTCTAGTTCTATTGTCGTTTCTTGACTTCTAAGACTTGTGGAAAAANTAAAACAAAACTTTAAATGACCTAACTTGATTTCGATTGGGTCGATTACTACTGATTAACGAACTCGTCTTATTAGTTAAATTGCCTAAAACAAAACTTTAAATGACCTAACTTGATTTCGATTGGGTCGATTACTACTGATTAACGAACTCGTCTTATTAGTTAAATTGCCTAAAACAAAACTTTAAATGACCTAACTTGATTTCGATTGGGTCGATTACTACTGATTAACGAACTCGTCTTATTAGTTAAATTGCCTAAAACAAAACTTTAAATGACCTAACTTGATTTCGATTGGGTCGATTACTACTGATTAACGAACTCGTCTTATTAGTTAAATTGCCTAAAACAAAACTTTAAATGACCTAACTTGATTTCGATTGGGTCGATTACTACTGATTAACGAACTCGTCTTATTAGTTAAATTGCCTAAAACAAAACTTTAAATGACCTAACTTGATTTCGATTGGGTCGATTACTACTGATTAACGAACTCGTCTTATTAGTTAAATTGCCTAAAACAAAACTTTAAATGACCTAACTTGATTTCGATTGGGTCGATTACTACTGATTAACGAACTCGTCTTATTAGTTAAATTGCCTAAAACAAAACTTTAAATGACCTAACTTGATTTCGATTGGGTCGATTACTACTGATTAACGAACTCGTCTTATTAGTTAAATTGCCTAAAACAAAACTTTAAATGACCTAACTTGATTTCGATTGGGTCGATTACTACTGATTAACGAACTCGTCTTATTAGTTAAATTGCCTAAAACAAAACTTTAAATGACCTAACTTGATTTCGATTGGGTCGATTACTACTGATTAACGAACTCGTCTTATTAGTTAAATTGCCTAAAACAAAACTTTAAATGACCTAACTTGATTTCGATTGGGTCGATTACTACTGATTAACGAACTCGTCTTATTAGTTAAATTGCCTAAAACAAAACTTTAAATGACCTAACTTGATTTCGATTGGGTCGATTACTACTGATTAACGAACTCGTCTTATTAGTTAAATTGCCTAAAACAAAACTTTAAATGACCTAACTTGATTTCGATTGGGTCGATTACTACTGATTAACGAACTCGTCTTATTAGTTAAATTGCCTAAAACAAAACTTTAAATGACCTAACTTGATTTCGATTGGGTCGATTACTACTGATTAACGAACTCGTCTTATTAGTTAAATTGCCTAAAACAAAACTTTAAATGACCTAACTTGATTTCGATTGGGTCGATTACTACTGATTAACGAACTCGTCTTATTAGTTAAATTGCCTAAAACAAAACTTTAAATGACCTAACTTGATTTCGATTGGGTCGATTACTACTGATTAACGAACTCGTCTTATTAGTTAAATTGCCTAAAACAAAACTTTAAATGACCTAACTTGATTTCGATTGGGTCGATTACTACTGATTAACGAACTCGTCTTATTAGTTAAATTGCCTAAAACAAAACTTTAAATGACCTAACTTGATTTCGATTGGGTCGATTACTACTGATTAACGAACTCGTCTTATTAGTTAAATTGCCTAAAACAAAACTTTAAATGACCTAACTTGATTTCGATTGGGTCGATTACTACTGATTAACGAACTCGTCTTATTAGTTAAATTGCCTAAAACAAAACTTTAAATGACCTAACTTGATTTCGATTGGGTCGATTACTACTGATTAACGAACTCGTCTTATTAGTTAAATTGCCTAAAACAAAACTTTAAATGACCTAACTTGATTTCGATTGGGTCGATTACTACTGATTAACGAACTCGTCTTATTAGTTAAATTGCCTAAAACAAAACTTTAAATGACCTAACTTGATTTCGATTGGGTCGATTACTACTGATTAACGAACTCGTCTTATTAGTTAAATTGCCTAAAACAAAACTTTAAATGACCTAACTTGATTTCGATTGGGTCGATTACTACTGATTAACGAACTCGTCTTATTAGTTAAATTGCCTAAAACAAAACTTTAAATGACCTAACTTGATTTCGATTGGGTCGATTACTACTGATTAACGAACTCGTCTTATTAGTTAAATTGCCTAAAACAAAACTTTAAATGACCTAACTTGATTTCGATTGGGTCGATTACTACTGATTAACGAACTCGTCTTATTAGTTAAATTGCCTAAAACAAAACTTTAAATGACCTAACTTGATTTCGATTGGGTCGATTACTACTGATTAACGAACTCGTCTTATTAGTTAAATTGCCTAAAACAAAACTTTAAATGACCTAACTTGATTTCGATTGGGTCGATTACTACTGATTAACGAACTCGTCTTATTAGTTAAATTGCCTAAAACAAAACTTTAAATGACCTAACTTGATTTCGATTGGGTCGATTACTACTGATTAACGAACTCGTCTTATTAGTTAAATTGCCTAAAACAAAACTTTAAATGACCTAACTTGATTTCGATTGGGTCGATTACTACTGATTAACGAACTCGTCTTATTAGTTAAATTGCCTAAAACAAAACTTTAAATGACCTAACTTGATTTCGATTGGGTCGATTACTACTGATTAACGAACTCGTCTTATTAGTTAAATTGCCTAAAACAAAACTTTAAATGACCTAACTTGATTTCGATTGGGTCGATTACTACTGATTAACGAACTCGTCTTATTAGTTAAATTGCCTAAAACAAAACTTTAAATGACCTAACTTGATTTCGATTGGGTCGATTACTACTGATTAACGAACTCGTCTTATTAGTTAAATTGCCTAAAACAAAACTTTAAATGACCTAACTTGATTTCGATTGGGTCGATTACTACTGATTAACGAACTCGTCTTATTAGTTAAATTGCCTAAAACAAAACTTTAAATGACCTAACTTGATTTCGATTGGGTCGATTACTACTGATTAACGAACTCGTCTTATTAGTTAAATTGCCTAAAACAAAACTTTAAATGACCTAACTTGATTTCGATTGGGTCGATTACTACTGATTAACGAACTCGTCTTATTAGTTAAATTGCCTAAAACAAAACTTTAAATGACCTAACTTGATTTCGATTGGGTCGATTACTACTGATTAACGAACTCGTCTTATTAGTTAAATTGCCTAAAACAAAACTTTAAATGACCTAACTTGATTTCGATTGGGTCGATTACTACTGATTAACGAACTCGTCTTATTAGTTAAATTGCCTAAAACAAAACTTTAAATGACCTAACTTGATTTCGATTGGGTCGATTACTACTGATTAACGAACTCGTCTTATTAGTTAAATTGCCTAAAACAAAACTTTAAATGACCTAACTTGATTTCGATTGGGTCGATTACTACTGATTAACGAACTCGTCTTATTAGTTAAATTGCCTAAAACAAAACTTTAAATGACCTAACTTGATTTCGATTGGGTCGATTACTACTGATTAACGAACTCGTCTTATTAGTTAAATTGCCTAAAACAAAACTTTAAATGACCTAACTTGATTTCGATTGGGTCGATTACTACTGATTAACGAACTCGTCTTATTAGTTAAATTGCCTAAAACAAAACTTTAAATGACCTAACTTGATTTCGATTGGGTCGATTACTACTGATTAACGAACTCGTCTTATTAGTTAAATTGCCTAAAACAAAACTTTAAATGACCTAACTTGATTTCGATTGGGTCGATTACTACTGATTAACGAACTCGTCTTATTAGTTAAATTGCCTAAAACAAAACTTTAAATGACCTAACTTGATTTCGATTGGGTCGATTACTACTGATTAACGAACTCGTCTTATTAGTTAAATTGCCTAAAACAAAACTTTAAATGACCTAACTTGATTTCGATTGGGTCGATTACTACTGATTAACGAACTCGTCTTATTAGTTAAATTGCCTAAAACAAAACTTTAAATGACCTAACTTGATTTCGATTGGGTCGATTACTACTGATTAACGAACTCGTCTTATTAGTTAAATTGCCTAAAACAAAACTTTAAATGACCTAACTTGATTTCGATTGGGTCGATTACTACTGATTAACGAACTCGTCTTATTAGTTAAATTGCCTAAAACAAAACTTTAAATGACCTAACTTGATTTCGATTGGGTCGATTACTACTGATTAACGAACTCGTCTTATTAGTTAAATTGCCTAAAACAAAACTTTAAATGACCTAACTTGATTTCGATTGGGTCGATTACTACTGATTAACGAACTCGTCTTATTAGTTAAATTGCCTAAAACAAAACTTTAAATGACCTAACTTGATTTCGATTGGGTCGATTACTACTGATTAACGAACTCGTCTTATTAGTTAAATTGCCTAAAACAAAACTTTAAATGACCTAACTTGATTTCGATTGGGTCGATTACTACTGATTAACGAACTCGTCTTATTAGTTAAATTGCCTAAAACAAAACTTTAAATGACCTAACTTGATTTCGATTGGGTCGATTACTACTGATTAACGAACTCGTCTTATTAGTTAAGTTGCCTACGGCGCGGCGGTTGAAGTCCCTTTGTGTATCCTAAAAGTACATATGATGTGGTAATGTAGTTAAACCACTCGATGCATGAAATAGTACTAGTGAAGTTAGCTTCGATGGACAATCTAACCAAATAAATTGGTCACATATAAGTTGTTTTTTTTTTTCAATAGAACAAAAATCTTATACATAAATTAGATACGAACGTAATATTTTTTTTAAGCGACATGAAAGATATTTTAGTATTATTAATAAAAACCGAAAATAAAAACTATTTAATAATAAAAATATTATCAGAAGATTAACAAAATTTGTCGGAGCCGCGATAATTATAGTTTTTATAACACATTCAATGTTACCAATAAATTACTTATTTTTAGTATGACGTTAGGACTAAATGTAAAGTAAAACATATAGTCCAGGAGATAGCGTGCAAAAAAGTGTCTGAGTAACATCAAACTAGAATTTTGTGTAAAAATAAATGGTTTGATACCTTTTTAAAATATATGGTCGGCTAAGTTCGTCTGCGGGACGTAGCTTGGCAATAGGCATTAAAACAAACACACAAACTGGTGGAGAGCGGCCATGTCTCACCCATTATGGTGGACAATGTGATTTTTATGATCCTGAGTACGAACTTAGTAGACCAATTATCAAGATGACAGTTTGTCCCTTGACAGGGGAACACTTTTATTTCGTGTAATATTTGACTGACTAACCTATTAAGTGACGAACTATCATCAACTTGATTTTTGTCTACTAACTAAGTTAAGTTCGTACAGAGGATAATAAAAATCATACTGTCCACCAAAAAGGTGGGACATTGCCGATCTCCACCGTTTTTTTTTTTTTTTCCAAATGCTTATTGCCAAGCCAAGCTATGTCCCTCAGACGAACTTAGCCGACCACATATATTCTTATAAGGCACCAAAACATTTATTTATACCCTAAATTCTAGCTTGATGTTAGTCAGACACTTTTTTTGCACGCATTTCCAGGACTAATATATGAATTTTCAATGTATAGTTGAGGATAATGTTATAAGCAAGTACTGTGTTAGAACGGGGCTAAGAATAGGCTCTACCCGCCACTCATACATTCTCCCAAGGTTCAGTATGAAGTAGACTTGTCTATGTGATAACCTAAATTCCTTCATTGATTTAACAAATCAACAAAAAAAAATTAAAGTAGGTGCCGTCCTGCCTGTAGAGAAAGCTTCATCGGAAA
This sequence comes from Gerris buenoi, assembly GCA_001010745.2. Classification (NCBI taxonomy): domain Eukaryota; kingdom Metazoa; phylum Arthropoda; class Insecta; order Hemiptera; family Gerridae; genus Gerris; species Gerris buenoi. The sequence goes on along the minus strand of KZ653626.1, from coordinate 47,457 downwards.
ACCCACAATGCAACTCGATGCAACAGGAAGAATAAGAAGAATGTTTCCGTGACGCATCCCGCAACTCATTACGTTGCAGGGTTGCCACTTGCATATCTCCAATAAACATTATCATGTTTAAAGTTTTCAAATCAATTAATGTAAAATAATAAATTCTTTATGATATTCCCTCTCCTTAATTGAGCCGAGCGAAGCGAAAAAAAAAAGAGCGAAGCTCTTTTACAACACTTTGCATTTTTTCGGATGGATACTCCTCCTAAACGGCTAAACCGATCCGCACAAAATTCGGCACGGTCATAGTGACCAACCTCAGGAAGGTATAAATCTGAAAGGGTCCAAATCGGTACACAGGGGTATGAGGTACAGGGTACAAAAGTGTTCACTAAAATAGTGTATGCTCTTCAAGATGCATGTCATTGGAAAGCTCTCTAAGAGTACAGTTATCGTTGTTATGTTAACTTTTGTCATATTTTCATTTATGAGGGGTCATTCTATTGGTGAAATAGAAAAAAATGAAAAAAATAAATAAATAAATATTGTGACATAATGTCACTTTTTAAGATTGTTGAGTTTGACAAAATAAAGTTTGATATAGTTTTTGTTACCTAATAAGTGTTAATGTGCGTGTTAATAAGTATTGAGTGTTTCTGGGGTAGGAACATTTAACAATATGATTAAAATGCACGCTCAGCTCAATATTGCAAGCATTGCACACCTAGTATAATGACACAACAAACATTTTAGATTAAGGACACGAAAGATTAACAACATTTTTGCTTCCGAGCTTACCGACGGCATAACGTTAGCTATGTGATCGCGCTGAAGAACACAACATTTTTTGGTTTCCGATTTCAATAATTCCACGACAGAAATCCGTTCTGGTTCTGTCGGTCTTTCGGTTGGTCTGTTGTTATATTTTATGGAACTAACATATCTTAAAAACTACACGTCTAATTTTAATTAAATTTGATTGGTAGGTGACGAGTAGCTCATTGTTGGTTCCATATAAGTTTCAACCCTCAGCGCTCTTTAACTTTTGCTGAATTGATACTTTAATTAAAGTAAAAAAAAAAAAAAAAAAACAATTTTGACAGATTAAAAAAACGGGGGAAATAATAAAAACAAATTAGACAATAGTGGCGTGTGAAAGCATAAAATTAAAAAAGTACGTAATAGAATGCGAGGAAGCTATGTGCCACATCAATTGGCAGTCTATTTTAATCGTGCGCCCACAAAAAATTCTGCCAATTAGTGTGGCACATAGCTTCCTCGAGTTCTATTTCGAATACTTGAAGATTTATTCTTTTACAACCTATTTTTTTGTTTTGGCAAACTTACTAGTTTGGCCCCCCTTTTTATTTTTAAATCTGTAAAATTGTTTTGATTTTGTACATGCATTAAAGTATCAATGAAGCAAAAGTTGGAAAGCGCAAACGGTTGAAATTAATCTGGTGATATCTGGGGGGCTACTTTTCACAAACTATCCAAATTGCATAAAAATCAGATTAGAATTTTTGATGATATAGGTGTAAATAAATGTATGTTTGTTCGTATGTGGAAGAGAAACAAATAGGCGCAGAAGACTGAAACTTATATGGGACCAACATTGGGCCAATTATGACCAACCATACAAATTTCAATAAAATCAGACGTTTAGTTTTTAAAATATGTCAGTTCGCAAAAATTGAGTGACAGACAGACACGGAACCAAAAATGTCTGAATCAAATTTCTGTCTTGTAATTCATATTTTTATAAAATACTAGCCGTTATGCCCGTGATAACGGGCAGAATAAAATATGATTTTTAAATGATTTTTTAATATTAAAATTTATATAGATATTATACTGTTTAAATAGAAAGTTTAAGGCCGAAAGTTTCAATCTGGTTTGGTAGCTCATTGGTAGCATTCCCGCTTCATACGCTGGAGGTCACTGGTTCAACCCCAGCTTATGGCACATCAATTTTTAACATTATAAATCATTTAGAGGTGAGTCGTTGCCCGTCGCCCGTTGCCGTCGGGACTCTACTCGATTATATAAAGGATCTTCGTTCTTCAGAACAATTTCATATCTTCCGTCACCGCAGTTACCTTCGGTAAGCTCGGAAGCTTAAGCAGTGAAGCTTATTAATATTTACATAAGTTATATGAATTTGAAGACAATCAATCAAATACCTTTAGCTTGTACAAACAATGTACATTTTTCACCTTTAATGAAATTAGACTTGGTTATTATAAAAGGAATTGTGCCTTTTCAACTAACCCAAATAAGAATGAATTCAAGGGCCTAATAACGTTAAGGGAAAGAAGGGCTCAAACGAAGTTAAATATAAGCAAGGGCCAGCTTACTACTGGTACATTTAGTAGCAAAGTAAAAAAGAAGTATTCTAGGTTGAAAAAATCGGTTCGCGACAACTCAGACTAACTATTTCAAACAATCTCGGTACGAGATCACAGAAACTTTTAGTTTTTAATTTTCAACAAAATCAAATTTATTTCCATCAATATCTCGGAAACTAGATTCTTCCCGGAAAGAAGACAGTCGTATTAAAATAGACTTCGTTTTAGAAATTTTTAAATCAAAATCGTCGGAACCGTTTTCGAAAATTTTTTAAAAACATTTATCTACGACTAATAACTGTTATTGCTAATAACAGCACTTCCCTCCCTTGGGAGTAAAAAAAAACAATCATACCAACTTAAAAGGTAATTTTTTAGGTATTTTTCTAAGTATTATGTTGGCAGCAAAGTTTTTCCGCTGTTTATAGCTTTCAATTTTTCAGGAAGGTTACTTTAGGTTATCATACAAAGTCTTTAAATTAAAAACAAACTATTGAAAGTGTTTGTTGTAAAACGTGTATATTTAGTATAAAAATTGTTATTTTAATAAATGAAGTAACTAAATATCAGTTTAAGGTGATTAAATTACGTGAATTTGTAGGTAAAACTTTTATACCTACAATCTTAGCTATTACCCATACCCATGGTACACTAGTCGTAGATAAAATTTAATACTCAACATGGATCGAAGAATTTCTGCTCTCGGGATTATTTCCCTCGGCTATGCCTCGGGAGCTAAAACTACAGATATCTCTTATTTATCTCCCTCGGCCTTACGGCCTCGGGAGCTAATGAAGTTTTCTCCTTCGGCGATGCCTCAGGAGAAAACTTAACCTCGAGCAGGAAAACATACTTCTCTCCCTTGTTGCGTAAATAACTATTTTGCTTCCATACTAAAGTAAAGCATGCTATGTCGCTCTAAAAAAAAAGATTTGTCACTGATTTTATTTTATAAAATTTCAAGGTAGAAATCAGTTTCGGATAAAGTACTATACGGATAAGTACTTCAAAGTACTCGTCTTACTTTTAAGAAATTAAAGTGGTTAGTCGAAAGTAACCCGCAGCAGATAGCCAACGACTAATTTAAACCTCTTGCGCTCATTAAAAGTTTAAGTTTTTTAACCAATTTACTTTAAAAGTTAAAGCTAAATTGGTCCTTTAATTCATGTAAAATAATCTGCCAATTAGGTAGGCTCAAGGTTATATGGGTATATAGCTTCCTCATATCCTATTTCATATACTTTAATGATTATATGCTTTTACAACCTGTTATTGCCAAATTTATTTAATGATTATATGCTTTTACAACCTGTTATTGTCAAATTTATTTAATGATTATATGCTTTTACAACCTGTTATTGTCAAATTTATTTAATGATTATATGCTTTTACAACCTGTTATTGCCAAATTTATTTAATGATTATATGCTTTTACAACCTGTTATTGCCAAATTTATTTAATGATTATATGCTTTTACAACCTGTTATTGTCTCATTTATTTAATGATTATATGCTTTTACAACCGATTACTGTCAAATTTATTTAATTTTCCCCAGTTGAAATTAATCTGGGGCTATCTGCGGGTTGATTTCAACAAATCATACAAATTTCTTAAAAAATAAATGAGCACTTTTAAATACATGGATGTAAATAAATATTATAATTGTACACTTGTAGAAGAAAAAACAAATGGGCGCAGAAGGTTGAAAGTTATGTGGGACCAACATAGACTATCACCTACTATACAAATTTCATTCAAATCGGACGAGTTGTTTTCAAGATATGTTGGTCGTCAGAAAGACAGACAGACTGACAAACAGTCAAGGAATCAAAAATGTTCCCTGAATTCTGAAACGGATTTCAGTCTTGGAATTTTTGAATTTGGGGACGTTAAACAAATTTCGTTATACAGTGCGATCTCATAGCTTCCGTTACCTTCACTAAGCTCGGTGGTAATAGTTATTTACGCAACAAGGGAGAGAAGTATGTTTTCCGGCTCGAGGTTAAGTTTTCTCCTGAGGCAACGCCGAAGGAGAAAACTTCATTAGCTCCCGAGGCCGTAAGGCCGGGGGAGATAAATGAGTTAGCTCCCGAGCTTGCCGAGATAACTGTAGTATTAGCTCTCGAGGCTTGCCTAGAGAGATAATCCCGAGAATAGAAATACTTCGATCCATGTTGCGTATTAAATTTTATCAACGACTAGTCACCATGGGTAATAGCTATTAAGTTTGTAAATATAAAAGTTTTACCTACAAATTCACGCAATTTAAACACCTTAAACTGATATTTAGTTACTTGATTTATTAAAATAACAATTCTTATACTAAATATATACGTTTTTAATTCAATTACTTTTAGTTTGTTTTTAATTTAAAGACTTTGTATGATAACCTAAAGTAACCTTCCCGAAAAAANTATACTAAATATATACGTTTTTAATTTAATTACGTTTAGTTTGTTTTTAATTTAAAGACTTTGTATGATAACCTAAAGTAACCTTCCCGAAAAAAAGTAAACAAAACAGCTAAAAAACAACATAATACTTAAAATTTACCTGAAAAATACCTTTTAAGTTGGTATGACTGTTTTTTTTTACTCCCTGTTATTAGCAATGTAAAGACTACTTACAGTGCAAGTCGTAGATAAAATAAATATTTATCTAAAAAAAAAAGACTGCCAAGGTGTGGCACATAACTTCCTCGCATCCTATGTCGTACTATATTAATTTTATGCTTTTACAAGCCAATATTGTCAAATTTTTCTAATTTTTTCCCCAGTTTTATTTAATTTTTAACTTGAATTAAAATATCAACTAAGCAAAAGTTAAGGTGCGCAGACGGTTCAAATTAATCTAGGGCTATCTGCGGGCTACGATAAACTTTAAAAGTTTCATACAATATAGGATAAGTAATTTTGAAGCTATAGGTGTAAATTAATATATGTTTGTGCGCATGTGGAAGAGAAACAAATGAGCGCAGAATGTTAAAACTTATATGGGACCAACAATGGGCTACACTTGACCAACCACCCAAATTTCATTTAAGTTGAACGTGCAGTTTTTAAGATATGTTGGTTAGCAAAAATTAAACGACAGACCAACAGACAAACAAGAAACCAAAAATGATCCCTGCGACGTCTGAGACGGATATCTGTCTTGTAATTTTTGAATGTAGGGACATTCAAAAATAGACTGCCAATTGGTGTGGCACATAGCTTCCTCGCATTCTACCCACGTACTTTATTATTTTTTTAATTTTATTGTCTAACTGCGGTTTAATTGTTTCCCCCGTTTTTTTCCATCTGTCAAAATTATTTTGATTTTTTACAAGAATTAAAGTAGCAGTTTAGCTAAAGTTAAAGAGAGCAGACGGTTAAAATTAATCTGGGGCTATCTGCGGGCTACTTTCCATAAACTATAAAAATTTCATTTTTTACGATTTTGGTAGTACTCATACTACGGAAAGATTAAATTTTAATTTTGAAAGATTAAATTTAAATCAAATTATAATTATTATTAACTACGGGAAACAATCAGAGAAAAACAAGCTCCAGCGCCGGGGGTTGAACCCGGGCCTTTGTATTTCCAGTACAATGCTCTAACCAGCTAAGCTACGCAGGAGAATGCTTTTAACTGACGTTATTGATACCTTGACCCGATTTTAAAGCTTTCAATTTTCCACAAAGTCTAAGTAGTCAACATTAATGACATAGAACTAGACCGAGAAATATC
>KZ653626.1:29396-40265 GCA_001010745.2 Gerris buenoi | reverse complement strand
CTGGAGCTTGTTTTTCTCTGATTGTTTCCCGTAGTTAATAATAATTATAATTTGATTTAAAATATAAAAATTTCATTCAAATCTTATTAGTTAATTTGAACTATAGGTGTAAATAAATGTATGTTTGTGAGCGTGTGGAAGAGAAACAAATAAGCGCAGAAGGTTGAAACCTATATGGGACCAACAATAGGCTAATTATGACCTAAAACCCAAATTTCATTAAAATTGGACGTGTAGTTTTTAAGATATGGTGGTTCACAAAAATGAAGGACAGACCGACCGACAGACAGACACGGAACCAAAAATGATCCCTGATGTCTGAAATTCTGTCTTGGAATTTTTGAAATCAGAGACCTAAAAGTTTTTCGTTCCTCAGAACGATCACATAGCTTCCGTTACCTTCGGTAAGCTCGGAAGCAAAATTCGTTACATACAGAACGATCTCATATTATAGTCTCCGTTACCTTCAGTAATCTAGGAAGTAAAATAAATATTTTATCTTAAAAAAAAAAGTCAAGGACTTCTGCCAAAATTTCAGGAAAAATAAAGAAACTATATTTTTACGCGATGCAAGAACTAACGAATATTAATGGTGAAAAAGAGATAAGTAGCTCTATCAGGGGGTGTCTTGTTACACGGCAAATCGTTTCCTACTATTAATTTACATTAATATCTGGGACGTCGTAGAACTCATTGTTTTTGTATCAACTCCTATTAGGGATTCGTTAGGTTCACTGTCAGTCACGTGGAATCTATGAGTTGCTAACATCACTAATCATCATTTTAGAACTTGAAAAACAAAATTCTTAAGATAAGAATGCAAATGAGAACAAAATTTGTGTACGAGGGAAGTGGACGTGGAAAAAAGATGATAACTTATCTTTTGAAATAAGAGGCGCACTAAGATCCTAACAAAGACTGACTTACAAATACATTAAATACATTCCATTTGAGGCCCCCTCTGATGCGTTTTCTGCTATATTTTATGAGGTCCGAACGTGTTGGTTCTTTCTAAGCCTATTTAATAAGAAAGAAGCATGGAAATCAACATATTTACACGTTTTAGACATCTCTGAACACGATTCGACTATCTACAACATGGTATTTATGTGAGTTTGAATGAACTTAATAAATATCTTGTCAACATGATAAATTAATAAATCGTGCATTCAAAATTATTAAGATGATGAATGAAAGGTTTATTTTAACATTTTACATTAAGAGGGCAAAAACAAATTATACTTTCTGATTAGGGCTGAAGATGACCTATTTATTATTTAAAAACTATTAGAATTTTATTAAGAAGTATTACGGTAAAAGCATAGTATTTAAGAATTGTAAGGATAAACGTCCAAAAATTGTGTTTTTTTTTTTGTTTTTTTTTTTTTTTTTTTTTTTTTTTTTTTTTTTGCGAATATCTCGAAAACGAAGCTTTTCCGGGTGCATGTTTATAGGAACTATTTATTTTTTTAAGTTTTTGGTAGTATTCATACTATGGAAAGTTTAAATTTTAATTTTAAATCAAATTATAATTATTATTGAGAATGGAAGGCAGACAGAGAAAAACAGTATTTTTCTCTGTCTGCCTTCCATTGTTAGTAATAATTATAATTTGATTTAAAATTAAAAAAAAGGAACTTTTTTTGTTCAGCGTCTATTTTCCTAAAGAAACACTAAGTGCTGTAGTTTCGTTAGGGAAAACCTTTTTCGCATTTGTACTAGAACCTTGACCAAAACATTTTACGTCTTGTAACATTCAATTCACCATAATTTAAAAACTAGTCCGTTGATCTTAAACTTTAGTTATATCATTTGAAAGCTTATAAAAAGCAGAAGTTTTTCCTGAAAACGCCAACTTCTAACATCCCTCAATTAAGATTAATAAGCTCAAGAAATTCATGGTCGAATTTTAAAAAAATGTAAATTTCCAAATGTAACAGAACTTAAAATATGCTTAGCAGCTGATAATTTGGAAATAAATGAATGATTCTGAAACGTTTTTTAATGCTCTTTAAAATTAGTCCTTAGCCCAATTTCTCTATCTCATTTAGTTTTTGGGATATTAGGCATTTTTTGTTTGAAAATTTTCGTGATGCAATTTAAAAGAAGAAATAAATCGATCTCGAGAACTAAAGCGATGTGGGCATATGCTTACTCGACAATTTTTTTTTTTTTTTTTTTTTTTTTTTTTTTTTTTTTTTTTTTTTTTTTTTTTTTNCTGGCCAAAATCGAATCTAAACCGTGCTATAGATATGCCATCATTCATATAGAGGACGGTGAGAAAATAAAAATAAGCCCAAAAAAGATCGAAGGGTGTTGGTTAAGGTTTTTTGCACTTCCTTTCGAGCACCATGGCGCCATGGGCGCTTGGCCCCCGGTTCTTGATATTGAAAAGAAGAGACCCTCTTCTTTAAAAATTAAAATATAAAATAACTTTTTGCTTCCAAGCTTACCGAAGGTAACGGAAGCTAAGTGATCTTTTCGATATACGAAAAACTTTCTAGGTCTCAGATTTCAAAAATTGCAATACAGAAATCGTGTCTGTCACTCAATTTTTCCGAACAAACATACCTTAAAAACAACAAATTTGAAAGGTATAATTAATTCATTTTTGGTCCCATATAAGTTTCAACCTTATGCGCCCATTTATTTCACGTCCACATGCGTACTAATATGTACATTTATTTACACCTATATCTTTAAAAGTACACAGCTGATATTTATAAAATTTTAATGGTTTGTCGAAAGTAGCTAGGAGATAGCCCCAGATAAATGTCTGCACTCTTTACATTTTGCTAAATTGATACTTTAATTAATATGAAAAAAATTAAAATAATTTTGACATGCTTAAATAAAGGGAGGGGAAATTGAATAAATTAGACAATAATAAGGCTGTAAAAGCATAAAATCATTAATTTATACAAAATAAAACACCCCGAGGAAGCTATGTACCACACTATTTTTAAATTTTTGTTTCATTTACCAAATCTTAAGTAAGAATCAAGCGACTGATTGTAAGAAATATTAATATAGATAAAGACAAAGCTTGGCCTGAAGACAAGATTTGATTGATTTAATTACAGTTGAAATTAATTACAGGACTGAAGCTGAGGTCAGACAACACAGACAGACTAATTAACAAAATACAATCAAATCAAGTGACAGTAAAACCACCTTCATATTGAGACAATATTCACATATAAATAATCCATTCTGATCGTGTGACTGTAAATATCGAAGTATATTTCGGTAAACCCGTGGTACCTTTGTCATCAAAGCAACACTCTAACATTAATTAACCTACTTCCGTCTAAATAGTACATTACGCGTAGAGTGCGGAAAGTAGCATTTTGCATGCGAGTGTGGAGTTTGCACCCGAGCGACAGCGAGGGTAGTAAATCTACACGAGCAATGCAAGATGCCGTTTTCACACGAGTTTCACACGAAAAAATGTTAAAGTACGGTAATGAATAATGTAACGTTTCATTTGAGGAATAACCAAAAAATGGGCTTTCCACGGTATTAAAGAGCGAAACACGCATTTTAAGCAGAAGAAATGGAATTAATAAATAACATTACAGCAGAGGGTTAATATTTACACAAGGCATCGTAACTTCAAATAAAACCCGACAAAGTAACCCAAAATTAAACCATAAAAAATTAGTTGGGTTATTTAGAGCCTGAAATTAAAAGGATGAACCTATAGAAAAGAGAAATTTAGATACTTTTTTTTTACTTATTCGCTTTTTTATGACTAATTTTTATTGTTATGATTCTGGTTATTGATGGTGATAATGTATTTAAATCCTATAATAACTAATTTATAATTTATTTATTTTTAAACATATGTATTTACAATTAATACCTTTTATTTGATACCCTACTCAAAATTAAAAAAAAAAAAAAAATCAGATTTACAAATTGTGGAGCTAAAATTGATTTCTCAATTTTTTTCGGCGTTTGATTTTTCTCAACATGTAAGCCGAGTTTCGTCAAAATCGTCCCATAGTAGTTTAGGCTCCACGCGACTGCACACACTACAGACCGACATTAAAACCCTAAAAAAAAACCTTGATCATTTCTCGAATTTGGTGTGCTCATATTAAAATCTGAGTACAAATTAACAAATTACTCATTAATAACACCATAATTAAGCCCATTTGGTTATATGGTATTGAACTCTGGGAATGCACCAAGCGTTCCAACTCCTACCGTAACCAATCTCTTCTATCCAAAATCCTTAGAAGAATAACTAATGCTAGTTTCTGTATCTCTAACTTTACCCTTCACAATGACCTCCAAGTTCCCTTAGCGACCTAGACACCTCCCGATACAAATCCATGGCTCAATTTCCCATCATCCTAATCCTCTAATCCACAACCTAACATCACCATTCAAGCCTGGTAACCCTCCTCGACGCTTAAAAAGACAGTGACCTCAAGACCTATTATTCAACTTTTTAATACAACTAATTAACATCAATTAATAAAATGTAACATTCATGTCTAATAGCGTGAGTACTGTCGATGGACAGTTTCTCACATCATCTGCAACAAGTCAATTTCAAACTAATGTCATCTTTATTGCTTATAACATGTATTTTATGTAGTCGCAATATTCAAATAAAAAAAATACAAATTAAGAGAAAACCTAAATTTAATTATTACTGATGTAATTATTATCTCATATGGACACTCCGAATTCTTGTTCAACCTAATTCAGACCTTTTTCTTCTTCTTCCGGGGTACTTAAACATGTCAGACGTAACATACAGCCGTCCATGTTGCAAACGCTGTTTATCAAACCGTGTTTATTAGCACTCTATAATCCACTGAGAAGGCTGATTGGTCCATAGAAAGTGAGCAGCTTGCATAGAGGAAGCAAACTTTAGTTCTACAGCGGGCATGTCCACCTGCTGATAAGCCGTTCCTGAACCTAGTTCCCGCACAGCTTGCACACACCGGTGGCTTTCACCCGAACCAAGCAGGTGTAAGCCGATTGAAACAACACGGTCCTGTCAAAAGATTACAAGTATCGTTTATTAAGTAACAAAAGTTATATGGTAAGACGCTGAAATAGTTCCCCAATCATAATTTTAAAATTGTTACATTATTGAAGCACTTTTCCATATCCTGAATTATGAAATTGCGAGATCTATATACTATAATTATAAAAATATAATTTGAAGATAATACATAAAAGTATATAGATCTCTGTACTAAGAATCTGGCCAAAATCGAATCTAAACCGTGCTATAGATATGCCATCATTCATATAGAGGACGGTGAGAAAATAAAAATAAGCCCAAAAAAGATCGAAGGGTGTTGGTTAAGGTTTTTTGCACTTCCTTTCGAGCACCATGGCGCCATGGGCGCTTGGCCCCCGGTTCTTGATATTGAAAAGAAGAGACCCTCTTCTTTAAAAATTAAAATATAAAATAACTTTTTGCTTCCAAGCTTACCGAAGGTAACGGAAGCTAAGTGATCTTTTCGATATACGAAAAACTTTCTAGGTCTCAGATTTCAAAAATTGCAATACAGAAATCGTGTCTGTCACTCAATTTTTCCGAACAAACATACCTTAAAAACAACAAATTTGAAAGGTATAATTAATTCATTTTTGGTCCCATATAAGTTTCAACCTTATGCGCCCATTTATTTCACGTCCACATGCGTACTAATATGTACATTTATTTACACCTATATCTTTAAAAGTACACAGCTGATATTTATAAAATTTTAATGGTTTGTCGAAAGTAGCTAGGAGATAGCCCCAGATAAATGTCTGCACTCTTTACATTTTGCTAAATTGATACTTTAATTAATATGAAAAAAATTAAAATAATTTTGACATGCTTAAATAAAGGGAGGGGAAATTGAATAAATTAGACAATAATAAGGCTGTAAAAGCATAAAATCATTAATTTATACAAAATAAAACACCCCGAGGAAGCTATGTACCACACTATTTTTAAATTTTTGTTTCATTTACCAAATCTTAAGTAAGAATCAAGCGACTGATTGTAAGAAATATTAATATAGATAAAGACAAAGCTTGGCCTGAAGACAAGATTTGATTGATTTAATTACAGTTGAAATTAATTACAGGACTGAAGCTGAGGTCAGACAACACAGACAGACTAATTAACAAAATACAATCAAATCAAGTGACAGTAAAACCACCTTCATATTGAGACAATATTCACATATAAATAATCCATTCTGATCGTGTGACTGTAAATATCGAAGTATATTTCGGTAAACCCGTGGTACCTTTGTCATCAAAGCAACACTCTAACATTAATTAACCTACTTCCGTCTAAATAGTACATTACGCGTAGAGTGCGGAAAGTAGCATTTTGCATGCGAGTGTGGAGTTTGCACCCGAGCGACAGCGAGGGTAGTAAATCTACACGAGCAATGCAAGATGCCGTTTTCACACGAGTTTCACACGAAAAAATGTTAAAGTACGGTAATATTTTGTAACTAACAATCGTAGATAAAAAAAAAAAAAAATAACAACATTGAAACCGTTAATTCCGTTAAAAAAGCTCCTTTAAAATCGTATTTCTGTTTTGCTGTCAAGCTCACCGAAGGTAACATAAGCTATGTGATCGTTCTGAAGAACGACAATTTTTTATGTCTCCGATTTTAAAAATTTCAAGACAGAAATCCGTTTCAGACATCAGAAAACGATTTTTGTTCCATATCTGTCTGTCGGTCAATTTTCAACATATAACATGTCTTAAAGAAATGCACGTCCCATTTTAATGAGATTTGTATGGTAGGTCATAATTAGACCCATTGTTGGTCCAATATAAGTTTCAGCCTTCTGAACCTATTTGTTTCTCTCCCACGTGCGCACTAACCTACATTTATTTAAACCTATACCTACAAAAGTAATCATCTGATGTTTATGAATTTCGGATGGTTTGTCGTAAGAGCCCTCAGATAGCCCCAGATACATTTCAACCGTCTGCGCTCTTTACTAAATTTATACAGATTCATGTAAAAAAAAAAAATAAAAAATAAAAAACGGGGAAAAAAGGTACAAATAAATTAGTTTACCTCCAGCGGGGAGAAAAAGTGAACTTTTCTCCCTAGTTTACAGGGAGGGAAGTAGCTCATTGCACCCGGGCGGGTGGAACAGGGAGTAATGAGTAAACAAGGGAATCATGAACTCTCATGATTCCCTCCAGTGTTGCCCTAGATAAAGCACACGTAAATAAGGTTGGTGCTAATACACATTTCATTTACTAACTTTTGTTTCATGTCTAAATATGTAATGTCATCTTCACACATATCATACAACATCCAATACAGTTGCCATAGTGATGCATCAGTAAAATAAACAAACAAGTTAAAAGTAAAATAATAATTTCTAAATGTAGATTAACTAATCTATTATTTAAATACAACAGTTGTCAATACCATTCAATACACAGCTTCCAGCTGATTCTCCCATTTAATTTTAGCATTGAAATTCAAATACATAATTACTATCTATAATTTAATTTTAACGTGAATAAACTTATTGATTAGAGAATTGTTAATATTATATCTAACGTTTTTTTTGTTTTAAATAAATATAAAGTATTTCTTGTTGAATAAATTAATTTAAAATTAAAATCTTTCCATATTTTTTTCTCCCTTCTGGAGGTAAAATTTTGTACGTACTTCGAGAGTAAAAATCACTTGCACCCTCGCGATAATTAACTCCCTCGGCATCGCCTCAGGAGTGAACGTTATGGTTCCCTCGGCTTCGCCTCTGGAACCAACTTCATCGCTCAGGGTGCAATCACTTACTTTACTCCCTTGGTGCGTAAATAACTATTGCAAAAATCGAGACAGACACAGAACCAATAATATTCCCTGATGTGTGAAACGGATTTCTGTCTTGAAATTTTTGAAATCGGAGACAGATTTTTTTTTTTTTTTTTTTTTCAATTTTTCAGAACGATCTCATAGCTTCCGTTACCTTTGTTAAGCACGAAATCAAAAATTAAGAAAATAATTAAAATTAATACTGAAGACAAACATCATTTTGATATTTATTTACATTTAATTAAATTCGGACTAAAATATGAATATTCCAGAGCTTGAAATTACTGATGAAATGGATTAACGACAAAATTCATAAATACTCATTAACGTTAATACAATTAATTAATTCCGGACTAGAGATAATATTACGTATCAATCCGATCTAACTTTAATGATAACATGAAGGCGAAACTATAATGCAAACTACAATAAACTCATCTTGTTTAGTCCAAAATGTAACAGACTATGTAATAATTCAATTTAGAATCACATGAATAACTAGATTCAAATCTCTGCAACCTTTTGGGTATATTATAGCATCTCAAACGATTCCATTAAATCCCGGCTATACTGCACTCAAACGAGATAATTAATAACCTTAGTTCTAGATTACAAAGCGTACGTATAGTCTGGTAGCCGGCTAGGAGAAATTGATTCGGGTAATCCATCTCCAGTAGCTGGCTAGCAGAGATTGATAGTGGTAATCCATAATAATAATAAATAATAGTAATGAACATGATTCAACGCTGTGCGTTAACAATTCCATTAGAAGGAATAAATCAACTTTAATGACAATATGTGTTGCTATAAAATTTTGTTAATTGTTTTTAACATTTTTGCTGTCTGACTAACATCAAGCTAGAATTTTGTGTATAAGTAAATGTTTTGGTGCCTTTTAAGAATATACTATGGTTGGCTTAATTCGTCTGAGGGACATAGCTTGGCAATAGGCATTTGAAAAAACAAGTGGAGAGCGACCATGTCCCACCCTTTTTGGTGGACAATGTAATTTGTATGATCCTAAGTACGAACTTAGTTAGAAGACCGAGAGGCAGCGTAGCCGTGCGGGTTAAACCACGTCTGCTCGGCCATCACTGAATCATGAGTGGAACGAAATGGGGTTAATATTTGACTAACTAACCTATTAAGTGTCTTTGGACTGGGATTTGAACGGGGTATTATTTAATGAAGCTGCCCAATTTCGTCAATATAGACCCAGTAGTTTAGGCACCACGACAGATAGAATGTTTTTAAAACAACTTTTTTGGATTCAGGGGACCTCAAAAGGTGTAAATCCAATATGATTAGAATACTGTCTTTTTATATGAGAAAGAAAAAAAACCGTCGAGGACCTATGATATGTATACTTTGCCTCACCCCAACCTGCATTAACTATTCTTTTTCTTCTTCGGCTTTCATAGGCGAAATAGTAACTGCTAGCAGCTACGACACCTTACATCGCATTCTCCAATCAAGAATTTATTTCCTTTAAACGTGGACTGAGAGAGGCCGGGTTCGATTCCCCCCCGAAGAGAAGTTTTTTTATGTTAAATTTTAGATGAAATGATAAAATATAAATTAATCAATTAAATAAGGTAATAATTATTAAACATATTTTCATATTTTTACGCAGTCAAATAATCTGGTTTGTTTCAAAATCCAAGTGGGCGACTATTGGGCACGGGCCTAGTAAACTTTGTAAACTTTCGGTGTTCGGATGTATATTACACGCTTTGTTGGATGGTGGCTGATGCGCCTGGTTATTTTCAGGTGATGTCTTTAAACTCACATAACATGGTCTACTTCTACCTAGACTTATCCACAAAATACCGTCTTAAATTTACAAATTTTAATCCCCTTTTCGCAAATGTAAATTGAATGTAACCCAGAACCCAGTTTAACATTTCTTAATCCTTTAACTCATAATATTATACCAAACAAACAATAGTACATTACACCGTCGAGTGTGGAAAGTAGCATTCTGCATGCGAGTGTGGTGTTAGCACCCGAGCGACAGCGAGGGTAGTATAATTATAGCATTCTATTATAGCATTCTGCATGCGAGTGTGGTGTTTGCACCCGAGCGACAGCGAGGGTAGTATAATTATATATGAGCAAATCAAAATGCCGTTTTCGCACGAGTTACGTACCGTACTCTAATCCACGATTGATGGATTTTAATAATAAATACAGAAAAAATAATCTTCCTGTATGTAAGTTCGTATATCTCTTTTGATAAAGATGACATTAATTCATTAGTTGTATTTTATGCCGAATTAATTATTTCAGGAGGTTAATTAATTATTCTCCTCATTTTCGTCATAATGACATAAATCACTCTTTGATTTTCACTACATACTCGAAAATTATTTATTGATAAAGGCACTATAACAATATATAGTGATCACGTCTACACGATTATTTCACTTTGAAATTAATTACATATAATTATTATAATGACCTAATTAATTAAAAATTAATCCGAGACAACTCAAACTTTCTCATATCGTTGAAACTCTATATAAATTCCATAACATCTCATTTAATTTAAATAAGAAACATTTAAAAAGCGTTTCCACTTTCAATAAAATCGAATTTATTTTCATCAATACCTCGAAAACTAACGTTTTCCCGGGGAAACGGGTCATATCGTTAGACTCATATTCAAATGGACTACATTTAAGATTTTTTTTTAACCAAAATTGTTGGAACCCGCTTTCAAGAAATAATTTTTTCACGTTTTTTCAGTTTTTAGCATCCCCAAATTTGGGACAAAAATTTATTCCTCGATTTCCCACCTGTATCATAAATTTAAAATTGGAGAAAGTGATGTCTGTGAATGTGGCGAGGGACCGGAAACCGTATT
Organism: Gerris buenoi; assembly: GCA_001010745.2. Taxonomy (NCBI): domain Eukaryota; kingdom Metazoa; phylum Arthropoda; class Insecta; order Hemiptera; family Gerridae; genus Gerris; species Gerris buenoi. The sequence continues at coordinate 29,576 of KZ653626.1, read as the reverse complement.
CCACATCCTCCAAGATTGTCCCAGACTCACGCACATAAGAGAAGAGACATGGCCAGCTGCTACAACTACCCAGGAGAAGCTCTACCCCGATAACGTGGAATGCCTACGGCGGACCGCGGGTTACATCCTAAATTCTGGTGTTGTGCTGTGATAAGGAGTTCGACAGTAAGTAAGTAAGTA
>KZ653625.1:20688-58302 GCA_001010745.2 Gerris buenoi | reverse complement strand
CTCTAATGAAGTTGTACACAACCATCTAGCCAACAAATCAATAAAATGGGTCCACTCTTGTCCAGGCGCACCACATTTTGGTGGCATCTATGAAGCCGGAATTAAGTCTGCTAAGCATCTCTTAAGAAAGGTGATACAGACCTTAACTTTTAAACAACTATCCACAGTTTTTATTAAAGTAGAGGCAGTTTTGAATTCCCGTCCCCTCTGCCCCTTATCCACCGACCCTTCTGAATTGGTACCTCTGACACCCGGTCATTTTCTAATTGGTGAAGCCTTAAATGCAGTTCCGGAAGAAGACATTACTGACGTACCTCAGAATAGATTGTCACAGTGGCAACTTCTCCGACAACTTTATCAAAGATTTTGGCAGAGATGGCGGCAGGAATATCTCTGTACTTTAACCCAAAGGCACAAATGGACTCACTCACCTCCTAACTTAAAGGTAGGTGACATAGTGCTCCTTAATGACTCAAAATTCCCTCCTCGTGTATGGCCTCTTGCTCGGATTGAGGAAGTTCATCCTGCTAATGGTTTGTTCCAGCGTCCTGTCGTGAAGCTGGCCCCACTTCCCATCAGTGATTAGATTTTTTTCTCTCACTTTAAATTTTTTTTTTTTCTTTTATGAGGACTTTATTTCCTTTTGGAAGTTTCTTTATTTTATCGCTTTCTTGCTAAGAAATTTTTATTTTCATTTTTTCTAATTATTTTTTTTTCCTGAGGTAACTGCTCTTTCTTTGGAAAATCTCCTAATTTTTCCTCTTTTCTTTCAAGTTGGTTTTCTTTGATAGGTTTTTTTTTTCTTTTCTCGATTTTTTTTTTTATTTTTTCCTGTTCCTTTCTCTAAAACCCATAGGTATTGGTGGGGGGTTTGTTAAGTATTAAAGGTTCAGTTTAAACTTCCCGCCATCTCCCTTTCCCCGCATTTCCCGCGCCTTTGTATCATCTCCCCTCCTTTGCCCTTCCTTATCTCTGCCTCCAATGTATCTCCCCTTTCTCTTCTCTTCCTCTCACGTGTGCACATCGGGCATCCGGGCCGGCCCTCGTAAAATCCTCTTTATTCACAAGTTACCTAAAATCTGTTTCTTCTCCGTGGCCGTGATTTATCACTCTTCTTAAGTTCGGAAGTGCCGAGCTCGCCAATCGTGCTAGAAGCCGTTGCCGGGTTTGCGTGACTCAATCTAACAGACCTCGTCGGAGATCACGCCATCAGCCAAACTTATATAAAGTCAGGTAACTTCCCTAACTCCTCTTCCTCTTTTTCTCTTCCTCTATCAAACAAACATTTATCTTTAGAATTTCTAAAACTCGTTAAGTGTCCTGTTGTGTTAAATAATTTATTTGCCTCCTCCAACCTCCAATTCTAACGTTCATGTCACCAATTATTAGACTCCTCGATGGTTCGTGTTCCGTCCATACATTAACTAATTTCTCATAATCTGTTTGCCAGCTAGTATAGTTCAAATAAACCGGACAAACGTTAATCGAGTGGCCATTTGCCTAATCTTTTATGTTCACTAATATTAAATGTTCAAGGTAAGCTATTTTAAAATTCCCATAAAAAATCTAATTTTTGTTGAGACCCACCGCCATACCCCCACTGGCCCGTCCGAACCTACTAACTTTGACTGCCGGTAACCATGCCGTTTGAAAGTGCTTTGTCATAACCCCGCAGCAGTTATTACAATCATCCTGAACATAATGAGTTTCCATCAAATTTGTTTGATTTTTTTTAATTATATATTTATTTATTGTTAATCTAGGAAAGTAGTTANGTACTAAAAAGTTCAAATATTCATTTTTTTCCCGAGTTCCTGATATTAAATAAGGCTTGCTTACAAAGTTTCATTAATGTTAGATCACTACTTCTAATAATAATAATTTTTTATTAATATTCCATTTTTTGGTCCTACTTTAGAACCTAAAAATGTGTAAAAAAAAAAGTTTTCGACAACCCCATACAAACTATACGTCGTTTTAAAGTCACCTTTGAGTAGATTACAAATATGCCCTTCTTTTTCAATTTATCACTTTTCGATCCCAAGAAATGGCCAATCAAAATCTCTAAAAATTGCCACATTTGAACTTTGAGTGGCTTTTTCTCGGAAACTAAAAGTCGTGGAAACAAAATTCCGAGAGTACTTTCGTCTTGCATTTTTCATTTTGATAAGCATGACAAATTTCAAAAAAGATCCGACAAACTTGGACTTTTTCCGAAAAAGCGTCAAGCCATCCCTGTGATTTTTTTTACTCAAAAAATTCAAATTAAAGATAAAAAAATAANTCAACATAGTGAGTTTCCAAGAGTAAAATTATATCGAATTTAAGTAAATAGTTAATAAATTCTAGATTTTTTATATTATTTTTTAGACCTCTAATATTATAGGACAATATTTTAATTTTATTTAATGTTTGGCTGTCATAATTACGTGGGTAGTGCGTATGTGTGGACGTCCTGGCTGTTGAGTCAGGATAGGTTGTGCGCGCAGGAGGGGTGTTTAAGTTGCACCAATTACCATTACCAAACGCTATAAAAAATAAAAATGCCAGATAGGGGCATACTGGTTCACCAATGAGCAAGGGAGGAAAAGAGGTAGCATAGGAAAATGTTAAAATAATATAAAACAGATGAATAAAAATATTATGAACTTTTATTTTAAACGGTGAATAACCTTTATAAATAATTATAAAATCCGTAAAAAATCTGAGTAAAATAAATTTGAATATACATAAAAATAGAAGTTAAAGGTAGTTACTATTAAAAAATAAAATTGATACGAGCTCATAAAAGTTAAATGAAAATCTAATTTTATTTAAATTAAATTAAAAATAAAAGTTTTACAATAAAGAAAAAAATGGTACTCAAGTGTACAAAGCGGTGACAAGGTGTAGAAGGTGGCGCTTGTCCTCTTGAAGGAGATGACGTCAGATGGTCCTTGTCCTGTGGTGAGCTATGATATGAGACACAAACTCTTGGAGGAGATGACGTCACCGATCACCAATATGTAAAGGGTACGCGACCTCTGGAAGGTAATCGCGTACCAAGCACTGGATATAAACACTGTGCGGTAGGATAAAATGCCTCTTGGAAGTAAAAACTTGACTGAGAACTGGCCGAAGTGAACTGTAAGGATTCTCGAACCAGACTGACTGGACCCTCTTCCCAGGTGTAAGGAAAAAGGAGTAATTTAAACAGAAGTTAAATTAAAATTAAAATTAGAAGTAGAACTCTATCAAAGAAAATTAAATTATAAATGAGAAAAGACAAAGCTAATTATACACAAATAAGAAATGAGGACTGACGGATTTCCATATAAACTAATTCAATTAGCCCCTTTGACAACACATAATTCAATTAACTAAAAAGAAAAACTTGTACAAATCTAAATTAAAATATAAAACTTAATCTCTGCCCGACCAGGGTTGTGTATTGGTGTTGTCGTTGAGAATGTCGCTTGTCTGGCCGGTATCTACTGCGTGCTGTATGCTCATCTTTCGATAGTCAGTCTGATGGGCCGGGGTAATTTGTTCCCCCTTCATCGTTAAAACAGCCGCCATTGATGATGTTTTCCAGTTGTTTGATGTTTTTTTCCAGTTATTTCGCTTAATTTATGTAAGCCGTCTCCCTTCCTCCATTGTAAGTCTCCATTATGCGCAATTTCAAATTTATTATTATCAATACGTAGATAGTCATGGCGCACTGAAACCTTAACAGAATTATTTGCATTTATTATAGCTTTCCGGATATTTAAGAGTTTATTTCTTTTCTGTTGTGTATTAATGTTGTAGTCCTTGTGGACAAGGAAGCCAGTGCCCTTAAGCCTTTTACAATTACGTAATATATTTAGGATGTCTTTGCTGTCTTTTAACGTAACCAACAGCGGTCGGTTATTTTTTGAATAACTACCTATTGGATAGACTTTCTCGATTTTAATATTGTGGCACTCTAAGACGTGTGTTCTGAATAAATACTAGATTCTAACGAATGGGGACAACGTCTCTATAATTTTAGTAATAAACGAATTTAAACAATACAAATATACAGCGATAAAATATCAGACTCGAATAATGTCAATGTGTCAACTTGTCAACTTCAAAACAATAACAAACAAAAAATAAATAAAAATCTGACGGTGGCGCTGTGGAGATTCTCAACATTCTCCCACCTCAAGTCCCATGATCTTCAGGGGCTTGATCCAGTTCTAGGGCGTACACTCGCTGGATAGGTCTAGTCATTGGTCCCTTCGCTGTCTTTAGTCGCAGAACCCTCGCGCGTCCGTCTCTTCCTGATACAAGTTCTTCGACTCTCGCTAATGGCCAGTCAAGTCTCTTAGTATTTATGTCCTCGACGAGGACAACATCACCTACTTTAAGTTCTGTGTACATCTTCTTCTTCTTTCTCCACAGTGCCAGCTGTCCAAGATACTCGTTGCGGAATCTGTGCCGCATACAGTTCCGCAGTTTTTCTCTATATTTCTACCTCTTAGTCAGAGATACCGCTGACTCTACTTCGTCTATGTCTGGGACTGCTGAATCCCTAATCCCCTGTAAAAACATGGCTGGTATTAAGTCTCTATAATTTAAGTAATAAACGAATTTAAACAATACAAATATACAGCGATAAAATATCAAACTCGAATGTCAAAGTGTCAATTTGTCAACTACGAAAAAACAATAACAAACAAAAATAAATAATATTTGACGGTGGCGCTGCGGAGATTCTCAACATCCTCCCACCTCAAGACCCATGATCTTCAGGGGCTTGATCCAGTTCTAGGGCGTACACTCGCTGGATAGGTCTAGTCATTGGTCCCTTCGCTGTCTTTAGTCGCAGAACCCTCGCGCGTCCGTCTCTTCCTGATACAAGTTCTTCGACTCTCGCTAATGGCCAGTCAAGTCTCTTAGTATTTATGTCCTCGACGAGGACAACATCACCTACTTTAAGTTCTGTGTACATCTTCTTCTTCTTTCTCCACAGTGCCAGCTGTCCAAGATACTCGTTACGGAATCTGTGCCGCATACAGTTCCGCAGTTTTTCTCTATATTTCTACCTCTTAGTCAGAGATACCGCTGACTCTACTTCGTCTATGTCTGGGACTGCTGAATCCCTAATCCCCTGTAAAAACATGGCTGGTATTAAAGGTACAGGGTCCTTACTGTCTTCTGATTGGTATGTAAGAGGTCTTGAATTGACAGTGGCCTCGACGTCACATAGAACTGTGACAAGCTTCTCATAAGAAAGTCTGGATTTTTTCAGGGTTTTTCGCAGTAAATCTTTGACAGTCCGTATAAGTCTCTCCCACCACCCGCCCCACCACGCTCCTGTGGGCGGGTTGAATTTCCAGTCGATAGATTTAGAAGTCGTGTAGTCCGCGATTTTATTCCAGTCCAGTCGTGCAAATGCGTTATTAGTCCCTGTAAAATTAGTCGCGTTGTCAGAGTACATAATAGAAGGTCTTCCTCTCCTAGCAATAAATCTTCGAAAACCCTGAATAAAAGCTTCTGTTGACAGCCCTGATAATAATTCCAGATGTATTCCCCTATATACGCACATGTAAATAAGCATATCCATACCTTTTCACCACTACGAAGGTATAGCGGTCCAGCTAGATCAACTCCTGTCACTTGAAATGCTTCAGCATCTTGAACCCGAAATTTTGGTAAAGGTATGTCTGGTGTTTCAACTTTCTTCGCGCTATATCTCTTACATAATCCACATAACGAACCGATCTCCTTCCATGTATAACCCAGAAGCGCTGTCTTAGTATACTAAGAAGACCTTGTACTCCCACGTGATTATTTTGTACGTGAAGCTGTCTAATTAGCCTCTCAACTACTGGATGTTTAGATGGTAATATCATAGGTAGTCGGAATTCTTCGTCGTCCGATCTTTCTGAGATTCTCGACTTCACTCGCATTACACCACTCTCATCCGTATCAATAGTGAACATTTATCTAAAATTTGAGATCTGTTTTCTTCTTGAATAAGTTTAATAATTAATATCTCTGCCTCTCTTATCTCGTCACAACTTAAACATCCACGCCTTCTGTTATCTTTGTGTTTTATATTGTTTAAAATCGTAATATCCATGCTATCAGTCTCACAATTTGGTTATAGTTGGAAAAATAACGATAATACCAAGTATAGTCACGTACCTCCGTACACACTAGAGTTGACACTATACCCTTTTTCTTCTCTGAAAGTATAATGTTCTCGTCACCTTGGTAAGACTGACTTGGAGATTCTAACGAATGGGGAAAACGTCTCTATAATTTAAGTAAAATGTTCTCGTCACCTTGGTAAGACTGACTTGGCCATTCATCCGATGATTTCTTTAACCAGGCTGGACCCTCCCACCATTTCGATCTTAAAAGTGCTCGTGGAGAACATCCTCTACACGTCAGGTCTGCTGGGTTGGCTGTACCAGGTACATGAAACCATCTCGAAACTTCCGACAATCTACGAATTTCTTGTACTCTATTCCATACGAATACTCCCCACTCTGTTTCTCGCTTGATCCACGAGAGTACAGTGTTAGAATCCGTCCACCAATAAATATCGATTTCTGCATCTTCTATACTTTTCCTAACACTGTCAGTAAGTCTAGCTCCGATTGAAGCTGCTAATAGCTCCAATCGTGGGATCGTCATTTTCTTGAGAGGAGCAACTCTTGCTCTCGCCTCTACTAACTGAACACTGATACCGTCCTCGCATTCTGATCTTAAAAATATTACTGTAGCATAAGCATCCTGGCTAGCATCGCAGAAATATTGTAGGCTGTTCTTTTTTGATCTTTTAAAATCCCCAGAGAGGCATCTGGGTACCCTAATGTCAGTCAGGTGCCTTAACTGGTCTCGCCATTTCACAAAACATAACTTGATATCTTCCTGCACTTCTGAGTCCCAACTAGATTTTCTATCCCATGTCTTTTGTAATAAAAGTTTTGGATAAAGTGATACCGGTGCAGTAAAACCTATTGCATCGTACAATCGGTGAGCCATCGATAAAATTTTCCTTCTTGTCACCACGTCAATTTCCTCCTTGTCAAAAAATTCATCTGATATCCGCAGGGTATCTTCTCTTTTATCTTCTAAAACTTTTGTTTCTAAGCCTATATCCTCTTCATTTTGTCCAGTGAACTCCCACCCTCTTAAATCAAATTTTCCGTCAGACAATACGCTCGCTTGTGGATTGGTCAATAAATAGCTTCATTTTTTCTATATTTTCTACACTAGTGACACAGTTATCCACATAAAAACTCTTTTTTAGTTGCTCAAGTGTTCCACGAGAATAGGATGATGATCCCTTTTCTACACCTTCTATAGTTCTATCTAGATGATAGTCAATCACAGCCCCTAATAAGAAAGGACTACACGTAATTCCGAAAAAAAATCTAGTATGTCTAAAAAATTTTAAAATATTATCTTTAGTTAACCAAACAAATCTTAAAAAATCTCGGATCACTTTGACACAAACTGACCTGTAAAAACGCCCTTCTAATGTCCGAAACCACACCTATTTTATGTTTTCGGAACCTTATTATACTTGCTGGAACCAAGTCTATCAAATTTATCCCTTTTTCTAAACACTGATTCAAAGACGGAAATCCTTTGACTCGAGCCGAAGCATCGAACACAGGTCTCACCTTCGTTGTAGCACTACTCAATTTTACAACATGCCTATGTGGTAGATAGTGGCCTCGATTGTTTATTTCTTCTGATGGTATCTCTTCAATGATTCCTTCTTCTATCGACTTATGCAATACCCGCTGATAATCTTCATAGTAACCGTCTCAATCAAGTTTTAGAATAAGTGAATCCAATCTCTTTCTGGCTACATCGTATCCGCTCGGAATCAGAGGATGGTCTTCTATCCAAGGCATATTTACTTCATACCTTCCTTCATTATTAACTTTTACTGTTTCTAAAAAATGTTTTTTAACGTCCAACTCAATTTCTTGTCTGTCTTTCTTTTCGCTTGGGTCCTTAATGCCTAAAGTGTCTAACGCCCATAAATCTGATACACATTTTTGATTAGATAATAATGAAGTCACAGTCATAGTAGCCGAAGGTTTTTTAATTATTTTAATATGTGTGTCATTAACGTTGCCTATCAAAGTCCATCCGAGTAAAGTTTCAAGAGTTACAAGGCCGCATTTAAGTTCATGACGCTTGCCCGTAAATATTTTTCCAGCTATATCAGCTCCTATTAAAAGTTCTATAGGCCCGTCTTCCTTATCTGATATTTCAATCCCCATCTCTTCCAATTCTGAAGTCCAACTTCCCGAAAAAGGTGGTGTTATTGGCCCACATATAACTGTTTCGTCAAGTGCCTCAAAGTTACAACTGTATGTGTCATCCAATCTACTAGCTCTCACCCTGTAACAGTTATGAACACACAGCTGTGTTTGTTTTCCACTAAAGAGTAAATGAACTATTTTCTCCTCTCTTAGAGGTTCATAACCCATCTCTAAGGCGGTGTTTTTCATGATATAAGATCTTTGAGATCCTGTATCTACAATGGCACGAATATTGCGATCTGATTCACCTCTTAATCTTACTATTAGGGTCTGTAGAAATACGTGAGGACCAGAATGATTAGCTAAAACTTGGTCTGTACTAGAGCATGGGGTGGGCGTCAGTTGATTCTTTCCTGGACACATGATTGTCATGTGTGATCTAGCACAATCTCCGCACTTAACAGATACTCTACACTTATTAGCTAGACGTCTGTAATTTAAACATCGGAAACAACATCCCTTCTTACCTAGCAGTGTACTCTTCTCACTTAACTCCATATTCTTAGCCTTGGTGCATTCTTGTGTAGGATGGACAGCTTTGCAGAATACACACAAAGTCCGGGTGGTCTTATGTGTTAGTAAGCGCGCAGCTGTCGGAGGTGGCGCTACTGGCTCCGGACTGGTGGTTTCCTTTTATCTTTCGTCTGAAATCCAAAACCAGATACAGCAAGCGAAATTCTTTCTTCGTTTTCTACTTCTCTTCTAATGAAAGTAAGAAGTTCTCCTAGTCTATCTTTTAATAGAGACCCAGTCTGGTAAGCATTACTGCACTGCCACGCTCTAAGAGTTTCCTCGGGTATACAAGACTCTACAAGCGGGTAGAGCATCGCAGCACAAGCATCTGATTTGACCCCTAAAGTGTCAAGAGCCTTTAACTTAGATTCTAGATTGTCATAGGTTTGGGCCAAATTAACTTTTTTCTGAACGTTATTGATTAGCAGTTTCAGAAGCTCCCTCACATAATATTCTATAAGAAGATCGTCCCTTCCAAACCTTGATTTTAAACTATCAATAACCTTCTCATAGTTCTCTCCCGAAAGTGGGTAACTTTCTACTAACTGTCGGGATCTAGAGTTAAAAACCGTTGACTGTACTAAATAATAAAATATATCTACGTTATCCAAAGTCTCATTTCTGTGTTTTTTTCTGAAACTGATTCCAGAACGGTAGCCACTCGCAAATATCCTCATTAAATTTCTTAAGTTCTATTCTAGGAAGTTTGAGAGAGTTTTCCCTCCTTCATTACTACTACCATTCGAAGTTATAGAGTTTGACACTCCATCTCTCATTACTCCCTTTTCATTTCCTTCTAAAAGTTTACGAATCTTTATTTTAAGAAGATTATACCTTGTTTGATAGGTGTCTGCCGTCTCCATATCTTTTTCTAAGTCCGTCGCATCAGGTAACGATGAAAGATATCTCGTCACCGCTCCATCCAACTCCACCAGTGCGAAGGCCTTCAGTTCAGCTGGAATGAACCTTCCTTCGGCAGCTACACTATCAATAGGTTCACTCGTAATTATCTTCTCCAGTTCTTTACAAAGTCGGGTGAATGTCGATCTAATCGCTGTCCGCGTTCGCTTATTACTTTCGAAGGTAATCTCGTCTTCGTTGCCCATCGTCCTGTCACGGTCGCCAATTGTTTCGGAATAAATACAAGTTTCTAACGAATGGGGAAAACGTCTCTATAATTTAAGTAATAAATGAATTTAATCAATACAAATATACAGCGATAAAATATCAGACTCAAATAATGTCAATGTGTCAACTTGTCAACTTCAAAACAATAACAAACAAAAAATAAATAAAAATCTGAAAGTGGCGCTGTGGAGATTCTCAACAACGTGTTTACAAAAGTCAATAATTACATCAATGAGATTCTCATTTTCATTATATTGTAGCCCTTTAAATATCACATTTTTTTCTCTGTTTTTATTATCTGAATCCTCCATTTTTTTATTAACATCTCTTATGTTTTCTTGTAATTCTAATAAACCGTTTTTAATCTAATGTTCTCCTTTTTAATTTCACCAATCTCTTCTTTTACCTCTATCTTAGAAGCATTTAAATCTTCTTTCGATGCTATGTTCAGTTCGCCAACAGCAGATTTGATCAACTGAATCATTTAAGCAGCGCCCATGTCACTAACTTTCGCCACGGTTCGCTTTGAAAGCTGTTCTACTGAAGGATCTGACGAGAGATCCCTCGCTGGTTTGGATCTAGAGCTGTCAAGGTATGATTTTATAGAATTAGATATCAGCTTTATTATTAATTATTTAACATACCACAAAATCTCCGTCAAAACTATTAATGATTTTTTTTTTTTGTTTTTGTTGTTGTTTTCTTGATATTGTATAGAGCGCAAATTACAAAACGATAATATTATAATATTATAATTATTTTTATTTATTTTTGAAAAAGAAGCACTTTATCATTTTAGGTTTTAGATAATATGTTATAATATATTAGCTGTGCTAAACATAAACAAAGTAGCTGCAACGTAACAGTTGTTGATTTGGAGGCACCAGTCAACCACCCGGTGCCGACAGCGGTGTCAACACGTCCCTGGGTTATCCCCTCTTCCTCCTACCTCACCTACTCACCTTGAGATTCATACTCACACAACCATACAAACGCCTTGTATTTATACAGCTCATCTACTCACACTAGCACAGTCAACCACCCGGTGCCGACAGCGGTGTCAACACGTCCCTGGGTTATCCCCTCTTCCTCCTACCTCACCTACTCACCTTGAGATTCATACTCACACAACCATACAAACGCCTTGTATTTATACAGCTCATCTACTCACACTAGCACAGTCAACCACCCGGTGCCGACAGCGGTGTCAACACGTCCCTGGGTTATCCCCTCTTCCTCCTACCTCACCTACTCACCTTGAGATTCATACTCACACAACCATACAAACGCCTTGTATTTATACAGCTCATCTACTCACACTAGCACAGTCAACCACCCGGTGCCGACAGCGGTGTCAACACGTCCCTGGGTTATCCCCTCTTCCTCCTACCTCACCTACTCACCTTGAGATTCATACTCACACAACCATACAAACGCCTTGTATTTATACAGCTCATCTACTCACACTAGCACAGTCAACCACCCGGTGCCGACAGCGGTGTCAACACGTCCCTGGGTTATCCCCTCTTCCTCCTACCTCACCTACTCACCTTGAGATTCATACTCACACAACCATACAAACGCCTTGTATTTATACAGCTCATCTACTCACACTAGCACAGTCAACCACCCGGTGCCGACAGCGGTGTCAACACGTCCCTGGGTTATCCCCTCTTCCTCCTACCTCACCTACTCACCTTGAGATTCATACTCACACAACCATACAAACGCCTTGTATTTATACAGCTCATCTACTCACACTAGCACAGTCAACCACCCGGTGCCGACAGCGGTGTCAACACGTCCCTGGGTTATCCCCTCTTCCTCCTACCTCACCTACTCACCTTGAGATTCATACTCACACAACCATACAAACGCCTTGTATTTATACAGCTCATCTACTCACACTAGCACAGTCAACCACCCGGTGCCGACAGCGGTGTCAACACGTCCCTGGGTTATCCCCTCTTCCTCCTACCTCACCTACTCACCTTGAGATTCATACTCACACAACCATACAAACGCCTTGTATTTATACAGCTCATCTACTCACACTAGCACAGTCAACCACCCGGTGCCGACAGCGGTGTCAACACGTCCCTGGGTTATCCCCTCTTCCTCCTACCTCACCTACTCACCTTGAGATTCATACTCACACAACCATACAAACGCCTTGTATTTATACAGCTCATCTACTCACACTAGCACAGTCAACCACCCGGTGCCGACAGCGGTGTCAACACGTCCCTGGGTTATCCCCTCTTCCTCCTACCTCACCTACTCACCTTGAGATTCATACTCACACAACCATACAAACGCCTTGTATTTATACAGCTGATTTACTCACACTAGCACAGTCAAACACTCGCTCCACGCATTCCTGGCATATTTTTCAATGTGTAGCCTAAATTAGTAGGTAGATTTGTTTCGAAATAAATTTACGTTATAGTTAATATATCCAGCTATGTATCAATATTATTAAACTAGTTAATTTAAGAATAGTCGTTTCAAAATAAATAAAAAACTTCTCTATGACGTAATAATAACTTATTTTCGCCGCGCGAAAGCAAAATTTAATGTACACTAAGATTTTACTAAACGTTGCAAAAATTCAGAACTCTAACTAAAATGGTACCCTTTCAAAAAGCGAAAAAAACAAGAGCTTCGTAAAAACGTGTACATCTCGGCCGAGGTCAACTATCCAACTTCACATCATATCTCTATCTATTATAGAAGATGAGCTATAAATGTTCAAAAAGTGCGGTTTTTTGGCACACCCTGTATATAGATGGTTTAAGGAGGAAACGGCTCTGTTTGTGTGTATCATCTATCATATATTTTTGAAAGTGTATCATTGTTTTAGTTTTTGACCTTCTTTTCTTAATATTGTTACATATATTGTATATGAAAATTTAAGTTTGATGTATTTTAGTTGAATACTTCTTACTTATACATCTTTTAACTTTATATTTTTACCTTTATACATACAGCACAAGCTGGTTGCGCCAAGACTTATTTAGTGAAAGAGGTGAGGGAAAAATCCAGACGACAAACGAGCAGTTTGAAGATAAATGCTCATGTAGTATTATCAGTGGCGCACCCCCGGGAAGGCTGAAGGAGCTAAAGCCCCCCCCCCCCCTCCCCCATAGCACCCTATATTAAATTTTTGGTAGAAAAACCCAAGAGAGTTTCCCATTAGGAATATTTACCACAGTCTTCCAGGCTGAAGTCTACGCCATCCTAGAGGTGGCAAGAAGGCAAGAGGTAGTAGAGGCAAGAACTAAAAAAGTAGTAGTATTCTCGGATAGTCAAGCAGCACTTAAGGCACTCTGCGCTCCTAGTGCAGACTCAGCACTGGTCAAAGAGTGCCAAGAGACCTTAGAGACGCTTGCAGAGTTAAAGAAGGTCACACTGCTTTGGGTTCCTGGACACACAGGGGTTCCAGGAAATGAAAAAGCAGATGAAATAGCAAAAAGAGGTGCCTCCTTGGGAAGCAGGGAAGGCCTGGACAAGGACTGAAGGATGCAGGCAGACCAAGATCATGGGACTGGGTAGACCCAACCTAAGAAAAATGGTGGGGGTGTTAACAGGACATTGTCAGCTAAAGAGACATCTGGCACCAATAAAAATTGAAGAGGATCCCACATGTCCAGTGTGCGGTGAAGAAGAGGAAACACCCTACCATCAGGTAGGAACTTGTGAAGGACATGGGAGACAACGCTTTCACATCTTAGGATCGGGGATTATCGGAGAGGAAGAACTTGCCACACTTAAGTGGCAGGATATCCTCTCCTTTATCACCCAAACTAGGAGACTCGAGGGTAAGACTGAGGTGGTTCGATAGGCGTGAAAAACCAGGGGTTGGCAAAAAGGACCCGAGTGCGGTCTAGTTGCCAGGCTTGGCAACCTCCCCGCCCCCTTACTACTTGAGGTCCCCTAAGTCCAAAAAAGTGTTGTTTTTTTTAAAAAAAATGTCTGTTATCCGTGCAGACGCGTGGAGCCTAAACTACTAATTTGGCACACATGTTCAGAAAAATCACACCCCAGGTGTGCTACCTTCAAAAACTCTGAAAGAAATACTTCTCGTAAATGATTTCACGATTTTGATTAAAAAATTCTAAAATGTAGTCCATTTAAATACGCATCTTTAACGATGTAAACCGTTTACCTGGGAAAATTCTAGTTCCTGAGAAAATAGCAAAACCAGGTCGGAGAGAGGCCGTGTCAATTTTTTTTTTTTTTTTTTTTTTTTTAGGAGGTTATTTTTATGATAAATTTTGATAAAATGGTCAATATTAATTTAATGTACCAACGACACAACTAAGTAATATAAAAATTCGGATAAGAGAAATTTCGTGTGAGTTGTCTCGCACCGATTTTTTTAGTATTGCTCTCGTTTTAGGGCGAATATCGGCGTAAAAATGTTAACCTATAAGACATTTTATGAGGTATGAAGTTTTAGTAGATATAGTTAGCTTCCTTTAAGGTCCAATGAAAAATTTGTACGTCCAACGAACAACTAACATGGAACAGGTCTTATATTTTTATAGAGATTTTATATACACGTCTAGACTAAGCATCATGTGGCTCTATCATTGAAGCGGGCATAATGCAGTAAATATTAGGAAAATAGTTTGATGTCAAAGCACACAGGGAGGCAAAGCAGTAAACATGTTAAAAGTAAACGAAAATCCCAGTGACAGTTTAAAATAAGAACATTATGAAATAGAATATTGTAAGAGATGATGAATATAATATACAATACAATGAATACATATGATACAATAGATTTTAAGTACAACATTTGTCCACCAGAGTCGCTTAAATCGCGAATCGCCATGATGTCCATTTCACTTGTAGCAGTTTAAGGAAATAAATGACAGATGTCAAATAAAATTGTATTACATTTGTCCGCTAGGATCTCTTGCCTCGGGAATGACGTCACAATTCCCTTGCTATAGGATATTCCGCGCAGCACCGCCTCCTTATTCGAGCCAGAGATAGTGCAACACATGTGTTTTATAAAGAGTGGATTTATTTGTAATAATTTAAGAATGAAGTTTGTTAAATGAAAAGCTTATGATTACATTAAGTACTAAAATTAATGGTAACTATTGTGGCTTTGAAGAAACATATACGCACTATGAATTTTGAAGAGAATTGTTGTAAAAGATGCTACCAAACACTAGATGCTATAAAACACGGAGACGAACATTTGGCTATAAAGGAATGATTCTGTTAACTGTAAAACACTTGAATCCCTCCTCAGTCAAACAGTGCAGCCAAATTCTTGGTAACTATTGTGACCGATTCCTGGGACGAGCCTTTTTAATTAACTCTCGATAAATTTCACCGAAGTAAGAAATAAATTATATTTAGCATCACAAACTAAATTATATTTCCAATCTAGGCTTGTTGTTAGATAGCTAAATAATAGTACATTAAGCGTCGAGTGCGGAAAGTAGCATTTTGCATGCGAGTGTGGAGTTTGCACCCAAGCGATAGCGAGGGTAGTAAAACCACACGAGCAATGCAAATTGCCGTTTTCGCACGAGTTGCGTACCGCACTTTATCTACTTTGTTTAGATTTAATAATAAATACAGAATAAAATAACTTAACAAATAACAGAACTTCCTGTGTGTAAGTTCGTATTTCTCTTTTGATAAAGATGGCATTAATTCATTAGTTGTATTTGCCGAATTATTTAGGGAGGCGTATTATTTTCCTCACATTCGTCATAATCACTTATATCACTCATTGTTTTTCACAAAAAAACTCGATATAAACAGTTACTTTTATTAATAACAGCAAATTAGTTTTGTTTAAGGGTGCACTCACACTGGATCCGACTACATGCGACTTCCGACTACGAACGACTACGCACGACTCGGTAGTACGACTTAGCTCTACATTCCCTGTTAATTTTATATTTTCATTTCTTTTTTTTTTTTTTCCTTTTTTTTTCTTTTTTTTCGTATTANTATTATTATTATTATTATTATTATACTTTATTTTCAGCTCTTTTATTGACCATACAGTACTAGAAACGATAAAACTTGCCTTAACTTCCTAGTATTATATTTTCAGCACTCCTATTGGCCATTTAGTACTAAAAACGTCAAATTTGCCTTAACTTCCTGGTATATTATATTTAAGAGGGTCACATTTATCGTGTGGCCTTTTGCGTGACGGAAAAGGTCGTCTGCACACAGTCCAAAAACATATTATGCATGCCTATGGATTTTTTGCCCCTAAAATCTTATAGGTAGGCTGGAACTACGGAAATAGCATTGTCGTTTTTCTAGCCTTAAATCAGTATAAGAATTTTAAAGCTTGTTACAGATTTTTGTTTTAAAAGAAAGTGCAAGATTGGACTTGACATTGTTACAGATTCAGTGTTAACGGGTAAAGCAAGATTGTCATACATGGATCATGTTTATCCATCGAATTAACAAACAACCTTGCGTGTCGAAGTAGTGCAACAGTTGAACTTGCACCACTTGAAGTAAAACACGAGTATCGACATCATTCAAATACCGTCTTCTCCAGTCAACTTAGATCACTACAAACAGATAACGTTTTGTTTTTGCATTATCAACTCGTAATATGACTTAAAGGATGTCAAGTGCTACGTTTACTTCCGTAGGTTTTGATTCACATCTTTTATAGGTTATATAAAATAGGAAAATGTCCTTACCGTAAACCTAGCGTTTAATATGTTTCAAAAAGGAATTTTCCTCGAGATGTGTCATGATTAAATCGGAAAATGGACACCTTGTCTTGTATAAAAGCACTTATCAAAGAATTTCTAACTTCAAATTAATTCAGGAGAATATGTCTGTTTAAAAAGTGTTTTATTTATTTTACAATGATTATAAATGTTGAAAAGAGAGAATGCTTGAAGATTAATAAAAAACTGTATAAAAAAACTGTATACAAAACAGTATACAAAACTGTATAAAAAAATGTATAAAAAACAGTATAAAAAACTGTATCTATTAAAAAAAAATTAAAAACTTTATTAAAATCTGTAGGGTATGAAGTTTTGTTCCGTAGGTCGGACGAAAATCCGAGACAGCTGGGATCGAGTCGCAGGTCGGAGGTATACGCACGTTGTCGGACGACTAGGTCGGATGCAGTGTCAGAGCGCTGATAACATTGCTACGGTTGGGATAGTTCGTCCGACTACGTACGACTACGCACGACCAAAAGTCGGATGTAGTCGGATCCAGTGTGAGAGCACCCTAATGTAAACAAACTCGCTAATCGTGCGCAAAGGTGAAGAATTCTTTATAATTATGAGACTCGCATGCGCAATGAATACAGGTACGTAAAGAATCACTTTCTACGTATCTTAACAGAGATGCAATGTATATATTTCTTATCATTAGTAGATAAAAATAGTTTTTGAACATTTTTGAGCATGCCAACTAAGGTTACATGGGGCTGGGACGTAACTATCGTGACCTTTTACTCGCGGACAGTGAAAGTGCCACTATTTTTGAAAATGACCCTAATATATTAGCCCCCCCCCCCCCCCAAAAAAAAAAATATTGCACTTAATACAAGAGAGAATCACATACTTCAGTAGAAACAATCAACTTAGAGGTACAGTAAATAAATTTGTGCTAATGTTCCCTTAAAAGGTTTATCTGTGGTCTGTCACAACCTGGTCAAGTTGACCACTTTTCTATATGATCCTGGTAGAAAATTGTAGGTATTATTTCCTAATTTAAGTGAGGTGACCAGTTTTGGTTGATCCCTTTAGTGGTGACTTAGTTATAGTTTTACTGTGGTTCCGTAAATTTTTTTGAGTTAAACTATAATGCAAAAGAGGAAAGGTATAATTGAAAATGTTATGGGTGTAACCATGGCCAAAGACAGAAGATTTCAAATTCTTTGTGCAAATTCTCTACAAGCACAGGTCGAAGAGGAGGGAGTTTATTGAATTAAATATGGGTACAAGTTAGAGGAGACAGTTTACAACCAATACAATTTAATGACCAAAGTCAGACTTCCTTTCCTAAAAGGAAGTAATGATGAAAAAATATCTATTTTATAGCAAATCAGTGTGTCAGTTAAATGGTAATTGTTTGAAATATAAAAACTAAAAATTGAATAAGAATTTCGGGCCCAACTCCCCACAAGGAACCAAGGACCAAGGCCTATATGCCGGCTCTACACAGGGCAAATACATACTGCAACAGATTTACCTATAACATTATACTTAATAAAAGACTAAGATTAATAACTTAATTAATAATATCAATTGAAGTGTTACCTGTAAAGAGGTATTCGTACAATCATTATAAAGTCTGGAAGCTTTGAGGTTATCTTCACTAGGAGTATCTCTGTAAAAATAAAATCAAAAACTTTTAATATTGTCCTGGTAAATCTTGTTAGAAAAGTTCTAATACACATAAACATCTATTACATTGAACATAATAAATAAATTGTTAATAAAACAAACAATTCATACATGTAAATGAATTTAATGACTAAAAAATAAAGTTTAGGTCAAATAATTTGAAAATACAGGTTAAAAAAAAACAAAATGTAAGGTATTATATAGAAAAATCAAAAATGTATTTTTTTTTCAATAAATGGCTATTATTATTATTATTATTATTATTATTATTATTATTATTATTATTATTATTATTANAAAATGACTTTGACTAAATAATCTTTAGCTTATAAAAGGACAAAACTCTGTAACTGGGATCTCGCTAAAACCGTGCCGTCGATATGTCCACGTGTAGGGGACAGTGAGAAAAAAATTAGCCCGATATTAAGGGAGATGTTAAGGTTTTTGCCTTGTACGGGTACAAGTAAAGAAGTACAGATGCAGAAAAATTAAAAAGGTTTCCATATGATAAACAAAAACACGGGACGGTTGGCCCGGTGTAATAAGAAAGCGCATTGTTTGTTTACATGTCGTAGTCAAGTGACAGCTTCCAATACGGAACAAATAAAAAATTTAATGTTAATAATTAGTTTTGATAAAATTGTGGGCCACTATTTAGATAAGTTATTTTATCTATTTAAAAACCAACAAATCAAGACAAATTTTTTTTTTTTTTAGAATAAATGTGGCTGGCTTACCATTACCAACAGTGGCGCCGCGTGACTAGGGGCAAGCTAGACTAGGCGAGACTAGGGCTAAGCTCCACCAACTTATGTATTATGAAAGAAAAACTATTATGAAAAGAATGTATGTTATGTATTATGAAAAGAAAAACTATTTAGTTGTCAACACAAATAAAGAGGGCACTCTTTTAGTTTGGTATCACCCTACTTAATTGCAAATTTGAGTAGACCTGGATGAGTAAATGAGTGGGAAATAGTACTAACTTGCCTAGTTGGAAATTTAAATTCCCAGGTCATCTTAAATTTCCAATGAAATGGGTCAGTAATTAATAATATATAATCCCTGAAGTGGGAAAGAAAAGACTGGCCCACTTTGTCTAAATAACTACAACGATGAAGGGATATTTACTCTAATGTACATTGGGACAAAGGAATATCACACTTTTATATATGTTGGGTTTTAGATTCAAATTTCCCGCCTCCTCAGTGGCGGCGCTTTCCGTTCGCCTCCTATAACCTCCCTATTCCCTTCCCTTCGCTTCCTCTCTCTCTCTCTCTCCATACCCACACCGTCACCTCTTCCTCTTTAGTTTTTTCCGTATTTCAAGTGAGTTTAAGTATTCAAATCTTCAGTTAAACTCATTCAAAATTAAGTGCTAGACAGTTTGTGTTGTGTAACCGCAGCGAACGTCACCAGCCACCAACCCCAGGCCTGGGACATCTCACACCGACGACTTACGCCACGCAGCACCAAGTAAGCCCTCTTTTCTTTTCTACCTCTCCCTCTACCCTCTCCCTATTTCCTACAATATATGTACAAAAGTGTGATATTTCTTTGTCCCAATGTATTAACTTCTTAGTTAATTGTGTATTTATTGATTACGCAGTGGATTACTTTCCGAACACTTTATTGTATTTTTATACTACATACAAAGTTCAAGTGATTTAATTTTAATACAAAACTAAACATATCAATATAAGGATGACATACTTAATGACTGATGGACATTATATTTCAGCGTCATAAATAATCATATAATAAAATTTATTATATAATGATTTATGACGCTGAAATATACTTTGATTAGCAGCTACGCCAATACAATGTACATTAGACTAAACATTCCTTTTTCTTAATAGTTATTTAGTCAAAGTGGGTCAGATACGACATATTTATCGGAAGTTATAAGTGAGCGATACTTACAAAGTTATTTTTTTTTATTTTTATATATAAAAAATGTCTATAAAACTCACAAAAATTACAATTCACATTTTAAGTACCTTACCTTGCATCCATTGTCCATTAAACAGAATTGCATTTCGGAAATGTAGACCATTCTATTCATCTTAAACTCAATTTATTTTATTTCGCTTTAGACAAATGTAATATTTTTTCTGTCAACGAAATAAAAAATTTAATTGACAATGCGAATTTTGACATACCAAGTCATTCAATTAAAAATAAATAAACTAAAAAAATCCCAAGAAATTATAAATAATACTCCCTTTGTCTATGACATTAGAGACGCGTTTTTCACTTTTCCATTTGAATTCCTGCCCTAAATTAATATAATTAAATAATCCTACTAGGTTATTTCTTTTTCATAGGGGGGTACCAAACTAAAAGAGGCGTCCCTATACGCCTCTTTTACTTTGGTACCCCCCTACTAGATTATTCCTTTTTCTTAGGGGGGTAACAAACAAAAAGAGGCGCCCCTATACGCCTTTTTAGTTTGGTACCCCTATTTTTTTTCTTCTCTTTCTTTCCCCTTTCTCAACCCCACACAAATGCCCCACTGCTTTTGAACATTCCCCGATTAAGATTGTTATTTTTTTATTTATATAAAATACAATTTCAACATGTAATTAAGTAAAAATACACGGGGGGTACCAAACTAAAGTGTTGTCACATGGCGCCTATTTTAAATACCAAGCCTATAGGGGGGTACCAAACTAAAAGAGTACATAAAGAGGTGTATATAGTTTTCGTGTTCATAAAGTACAATCGTATGTAGATCCAGATGGTTGAAGGCTGGTCGACCACTGGAATGGAAGCGTATACGAACGGTGACGAGCTCCGTGCTACGCTAGCCAATGTACCCTCGTCCACTGCGGGCGACCTTCAGCGGGCGGCTACGAGCCGGTATATGCGACAAGCGGAGATCCCTAAAAGCGCCGAGCCGGGCTGAGGGCTATAGCCCCGGCCGTGTAAGTGGTAAGGCTCCCTCGCTCATCCCCCACTCCGCCGAGATATAAACAGCACTGGCGCAGAGCCCTAGCTAAAGCCAAGGCCACACATTGGCCGACCTTCCACGTTCCAAGTGTGGCCGCTCTACCATTGGCAAATATCGTTAAATGTTTGAGTTGGGTCGAACTTCCTTCCAATCATTTGACGTGCGAGGAACCTCAGGCTACTCAGACCTCAGGCTAGCTTATGACACCTTTTAAGGTTTATCTATCGCTCGCTGCAGAGATGTTCATCGTATTATTTACTTGCTTGAATGACTTCGATTTTATTGCTAAATATTTTAGGTTTTTGGTTGTAATTTATCTCGCGATCAACATATGACCTTTCGTAGTGATCGCGAGATAATATACGAAGAAATAAATTCTGAGAATATTGAAGAGATTATACCAAGCGAAATAGAATATGCTATAAAAAGACTGAAGACGGGGAAAACTGGTGGACTGGACAGAATTACCAACGAACAACTCAAAGCAGGAGGGAGGAAACTGAGAGAGGAACTTTGTTATTTTTACAACCATTGTCTAACAAGCAAAGCAGTTCCTGACTCTTGGATTTTGTCAAAACTAATCCTACTTCACAAGAAAGGAAACAAGCTTGATATAAGGAACTACCGTCCTATAAACCTATTACCTGTCCTGTAAAAGACCTTCATGAGTGTTGTCTCGACCAGGCTAGTTGAGCAATTAAACTTCAACTCCCCGATGAACCAAGTCGAATTTAAAAGAAACCTCACTACAATGCTATCTTTGTCATACAACAGGTAATTTTGAGGGTTCAAGAGTATAAATTCCCTGTGGCTATGATACTTATGGACTTCGAAAAGGCATTCAATACATATATCTAGGAGCTATAGAAAGTGCAATGCAATCTAATGCAATTCAAGAAGAATATAAAGAGCTCGTAAAAGGCATATATGTACAAAGGAGCGAAAATAAGAATCGAGGTCGGCGATAAAGAGAGGACAATAAGTCTTAAAAAAGGATTGAGACAAGGAGACATCCCTTCAGCCAAACTTTTTGGGTCTGTATTAGAGGAGGTTTGTAAGAAATTTAATCGGGAAGAGTATGGTATTAATGTAAATGGAGAAATGCTAAACACAATTATAAAGCAATTTTAACTCAATTAAAGAAGCCAACAATATGCTAAAGGAATTATCGGAGAAAGCTAAACAAAATAGGTTTAAAAATAAATATAAATAATACCAAAGCGATAGTTATCAACTGCAATAAGGACATAGATATAGTAATGGAAGATGGATCAATAGAAGAGGTTAACGAGCCGATCTATTTAGGACAAATTGTGGGATGTGACGACTTGTCAAAAGAGATCAAAAGAAGAATTGGATTAGACCGAGGAAGAGGTAGGTCTCCCTCGCTCATCCCCCATTCCGCCGAGATATAAACAGCTCTGGGGCAGAGCCCTAGCTGGCTGACCTTCCAAGGTTTCAAGTGTTGCCGCTCTACCATTGACAAATTAAATATGGTCAAATGTTTGAGTTGGGTCGAACCACCTTCCAATGACTCGACGTGCGAGACAGAATAAAAGAAGGCAGGCGGCAGGCTCCCTCCTTCCCCCCACAAGTCTCACTATTAACTATCAGCGGTGTTAGACTCTCCAAAAACAAATTTGTATAGGAAACTTGATAAAATAACGTTTCTAATCCAAATATACAAACTTTTAATTCTATTGGTTACAGTGTACGAAATAGAATAACCCACCCAGACTGCAAAAGTAGCAACTAGAGTCTGGTAAATAAAATATACACTTATTCCTTTATATTTATTTATTTTACACAGAATACAACTTTCTTTATTTATAGTAACAATAGTTTCAATTTTATCTTACCTTACTTTGAACTAGTATAATAAAAAAAAAACCTTATTTACTTTTTAACCATTTGTATATTTTAAAAAATCATATGCTATACACAGAATACAACTCTTTCTTTTTTTTACATACAATAGTTTTAATTTTATCCAATCTAATTTTTAACTTTTAATTTAAGTCTACGTTAAGATCCTGTATTTCTTTTTCGAACCAGTATGGTGGATTTTACATTATTTTTGTTTGGGTAATTGGTGAGAGCTGGTTAGAAGATGTTTTAGATTTATTAGGGTCTATTTCGGCATCCTTGCGCGATCTATCGAGCAGGTATGTGAACTAGACTCCAGGTATTCCCCCCACCCGCCTACCGGCCAAAACCGGCCAGTGCGTGATCCAGGTTTGACCACGGATGTCGGAGTAACCCTGCGCTCCCTCTGAACTAGTGAAAACCCGCTGTGTAAACCCGCTGATCGGAGAACCCGAAATCTACACTTCCCCCCAACCGCTACAACCCCCCTGTACTACCTGATTATCATATTTGGGAAAACTACCGAGGTAAGTCTCAAACTATTTTTCCTATTTAGTTTTCAGCCATTTACTATCTTACTTTTATAATCGTACAGTCCACCCTAGCTTCCCCGCGTAAAACCAGCGTTCCCAGGTTGGGCGTTCAGTTCCTATATAATTTAGGGCAATTCCCAACATTTTATTGGTCCTTTTTGGAGAATTTTTGATTTTTGTGTCGTAATTTAAGTTTTTGTTTGATTGATTTCGGTGAAGGTAAAGAGGTTGTAGAGCTTGAACGTGTCTTCGTTCCCCGTTGTGACTCATAATTGTTGCGCATGCGCTTTGTGTTTAGCCACGCCCAGTCTTCTGAGAGTAATACCCGCGTAGAGTTTGTGGATGAGATCGTGATTGTTTTCATATGATGTCATTTTTATTTACATTATTTTAATAATTTATATCACAGCTATTTATAATCTTTTGTTTACTATCTGATAGCAGCCTTTTAATAGTTTAATCTATTTTTACCTCGATAAACGTTCTCACTAAGATAAATATTATTGTTTTGATTATCAGCTGTGACATTATCTTCGAATTCCTTTCTATTTATTCAAATAACTTTTTTATTTAAATTAAATTTATATTTTCTTTATTATGTCTGAGGCTAAAGAGAAGACGGTAAAGCTTCTAAAGAAGCTTACCGCAAAAAAGGAAAGTTATTTCAGAAGAGTTCAGACGCTTTATGATTTAATTCCATCTCTTGCTGAAGTAAAGGTTCAGCAAAACTTCATCACAAGTTCTCGTACGATCAACCGTAAAGACTTTGAGGCCATTCTGGATGACATAAACGATTGCGAGCTAGATATCGATGACAAGTTTTCGCCCAATTATGAACCGCTCGCCGCCTTTGATGCTTTATACGGAAGTATTCTTATTGCCCTAGAGAAAATCTATGCGCATTACCCCGCAAAAATCTCCAAGGAAAATAAATCCGCCGCTAGTGGTAAAGAAGATACCGCTTGTGATCACTACTATAAACGGCACAATTTACCACCTTTAGAAATTAAGAAGTTTTCCGGAGACATTAAGGATTGGGTCGGATTTAGGGATATGTTTTCCAGCGTATTAATTCAGAACTCCCGTCTTACTGGCGTAGAAAAGTTACATTATCTGTTTACATGTGTAACAGATAGGCCCGCTGATATTATGAAAAACTTTTCTCTGACAGACGAGAATTTTGAACTTGCATGGAACTGTTTGAAAGAAAGGTACGAATCAAGTCGCGTACTTGCCGCTCACTTTTTCGAGGAGTTAATTAAAGTAGCTGTACCCGCAAAACCCTCTATTGGACATTTGCAAAGTTTTATGTCCAAAATTAACGACAACGCTACTGGCCTCAAAAATATGAAACTAGCTGACCTGTCAGTCTTCTTATTGTTTAGTATTGCTATCCGTCAGTTAGATCCCGTTACCCGGAAGGAGTTTGAATCGAAGCACGGCACTCAGTCTATTCCAACCTTTGATTCTCTCATAACATTCGTAAAATCTGAATGTCGACTTCTTGAAATTACCGCCTCCGTAGGTCCCGCACCACCGATTTCTGTCAGCCGAAGACCTACGAATGAACCGATACATAAGCCCGCCTCTTATAAAAATTTAGGTAACAAAATAGTCTTCGCAACGCAGTCTGATTTACCAAATAAGACGTCTACCGCTGAATCAACTAAGCCTTAGTTAAATTGTCCTTCATGTAACGCCTCTCATCAATTATATCACTGCGCTAAATATCTCGAACTTAATATATCCGACCGTCATGCCTTTGTAAAAAAACATGCCCTATGCTATAACTGCTTAGGCTCTCACCGGGTGTCTAGTTGTAGATCTACCCGCTCTTGTCATTGTAACAGACGTCATTACCGCACTCTTCATTTTGATTCAATAAATAAACCTGTTACCTAATAATTCTTGTGTTACTCAGTCTTCTTCTACAGTTATTCCGCATAAATCCGACAGTTCTTCTCCTACGAACCCTATCTTACTACTTATTATTTAACTCGCCACCTACTCCAGGCCGTTCATCTGTCGTTCTTTTAGGTACCGCCTGTGCCATGATAAAAAGTTAGTTTTCGATTATTAGTGGACTGCGCCTCAACCGCTACATTTATAACTAGAGAATTAGTTAGCGTACTCGGTTTAAATATTCGACCTTGTACTCAACAGTTTTCAGGTTTATCTGATTCCCCTGTTGGCTCTAGTTCTGGGCTTATTGAATGTGTTATTAAACCCGCCTCGACAACGTATCCTAGAATAACCGCTCATGCGTTAATAGTAGATAAAATTTTAAAAAATGTACCCCAGGCTAGTTTACCCGTTCAATGTACTCAATATTTAAAAGGCCTACAGCTCGCAGATCCTGAGTTCTACCGCTCTCAACCAATAGACATGCTAATCGGTTGTGATATTTTACCAAAGATTCTTATACCAGGCCCTGTTACCCATCCGAACAGTGACGTAGGTGTTTAAAACACCTACGTCACACATATATTTGGGCACATTATATTTGGTTCCTTGCCTATCGTCGAATCCAATTTTCCGCCGCTTTCACCCAACGTTTCCTTATTTTGATCATTCCGCAACTAAGTCCTCTGATCAGGAGCTTCACGACTTAGTAAAAAGTTTCTGGGACATAGAAAATATTTCTTCTTCTGTTACTAATCCTAACGATGACTACTGTGAACAGCATTTTGTGCAAACACACCGACTTGATCCTACTGGTAGATATATTGTTCAAATGCCATTTAGATGTGATACCCACTCTCTTAAGTTCCCCGATTCTAAGTCCGTCGCCGAACATTGTTTTCACTCTCTTGAGACCCGCTTCAGAAAACATCCTAGTTTAAAAAAGGATTGTGTAACATTTTTAAAAGAATACGAAGCTCTTGGCCATATGAAAAAGGCTTTTAGTCCCGGAGAGTATGTTATCCCGTATTTCTCTATTTATAACGCCAACTCGCCTACCACCCCGACCCATGTTGTGTTTGACGGTTCGGCCAAAAGACTTGGTACTTCTTTGAACGATGTTTTATATACTGGTCCTAAGTTACAGCACGAAGTTCCAGGTGTTTTACTGAAATTTCGCTTTGAAAAGTTTGTTTTTTGCTGTGAAATCTCTAAGATGTACCGGCAAATTATTTTAGACGACGATCACCGCAAATTCGTGCACATACTTTTCCGAGAAGATCCTAATCTGCCCCTAGAAGAATGTGAGCTGCGTACTGTGGTTTACGGACTTGGCCTTTCCTCTTTTCTCTCACACCGGTCTCTTATTCAACTTGTGTATGATGAAGGTCCTAATTATCCGCTAGCTGTTAATGTTATTATCTGTAATTATTCCGTTGTCGACGATATGTTTGGCGGAGCTAACACTTTAGAAGAACTTCTGGAAATTAAAAATCAATGACTATCTTGCGGCGGATTTCCACTTGACAAGTGGTTAAGTAATTCTTCCGACTTTTTAAATGAATTAAAGGCCTCTGATACTTCCGGTAATCTTGTTATTCGGAATCCTGATGACACTACTATTAAAGTTTAGAAGATGTTTTCTTCTTTGCCATCGACCCGCCACCTATTACCTCGAAGTTCACTAAGCGAAATGTTTTAAGTGTTATTGCCCGGATCTATGATGCTTTAGGTTTCGCCGCTCAAATGATTTTTCTTTTTAAATCCTTGTTGAAGGATTGGTTATCTGGTGTTGGTTGGGACGAATCTAATCCCTCCTCTCTCGCTACGGAGTGGGAGCGATTGTCAAGGCGGATGGAGTGTAAAAATTTCACAACTCAATTCCTTCCTTGTTCCATAGGCGCGTAAAACAAAGGACCACCCCCAGGTCGGGGAAAAAATAATATTAAAAGAAATAGTGAACTAAGAAAATGAAAAGGGGAGTTATTCACTGGGTAAATTAAATAAATAAATACACAATAATAAATTAAGGAATTTAATTGAAACGAGTAGATGACTTTAAATATCCAAAATATGAGGTATAAAAATTAAGGTTAGTAGCGTTAGTTTAATAAAGTAAGTTTACATAAGTAAAACAAGAAATAAATAATAAAGGAAACCGGGTTGTGGTGGCGAGATGCGGCCGAAGGTAGAAAGGATTATAGGCAGGCTGGAAGAAGTGGGAGAGGATCAGCTGCGTCCTTCCGCTCAGCACTGCTAGCAGTAATCCAAAGGAAAAGAGTGGCCAGGAAAGTGACCAGTGAAGTGACCAGAGAAACTACCGTGAAAGTACAGTAGCGACTTTCTAGGTAGACCTGCAAGGTGGACGGTGTTAACACCTTGAGGTGTGAAGGCACACTGAAGGTAAGAAGGGAGTTAGGCAGAGTAGCAGCTAACTTTAATCGAATTAAGCGTTAAGGTTGAATCTCTTATTTCGAAATGAATCTAATCGGATTATAGTTGACGACTCTTCTCAGTAGAACGAGGTGCAAGAGTCATTTCCTGGGATCAGGCAAATGGCTTCTTAATTAGGTTAAGGCCCTTGAATCGTCGAATCTAGAATCTGCAGTCTAAGTTAATTATACGAATAAAATTATAAAGAAAAACTAAGCTTGGCCTAAACAGCGACTGCAACACTACCGGCACGTTATAATTGTATTATAAAACCTATATATCCATTATATATATTGGGGTGAGCGAGGAAGCACCCGCTTCACCCCCTCGCCCACCGCTCGTTAGGGCAACCTTGAGTATCGCCCTCAGCCCGGCCCGGCCGCGGCAATTACGAATGCCTCCTGCCCCGGCGAGATTAAACGCCATGTTTTTCTACTACTTATTTTAAACGATCTAGATCTACGTACGAATGTACTTTATGAACACTGAAACTATGTACATATCTATATATTGTGTTGACAAATAAATAAAAAGTTTTTCTTTTCTAAATAAGTTGGTGGGGCTTAGCCCCACCTGCCCTTAAAGGACGCGCCGCCACTGGTCCAACCCCATCCACCTTGCACGCCCGATCCTGCTTTACTTGACTCATTGCAAGGCCGGCGCTCTCTACTACGGGATACTCGGGCCCATAGAACAAACATGTGTACTCTTGTTATTTGTCTTTAACGGTATCATTGTAATTAAATATGTTTCTAACTATTAATACCACATTTAATTTTTATTTTTTAAAGGATTTTAACTCCTTTTTATGAAGTAGTTGCCTTTGTAAAACCAATTTTAGTAAAAAGCATTTTGTTACCTGTAACTCTCTTAGAAAAAATGAATTAAGCAATTCTCTATACATTTTTATGTGCAGCAATATTGGAAAATATTTTAAATGATGAAAAAAAAACAACAAAAAAAACAAAAAACAAATGGATTATAAATGAATACATCAACAGTTATATAGAAATAACTGTCATGTTACTTGTATGCTGAATGCCTCCTTCTTCCAGTTGCTGCATGAGACATCCGTCAGCTTCATGTTTAGCCCCGATCTTGAATTTTCCTTTGTAGAGCTTCATTTCGTGAATCTTCTTTCTTATTATTGTATTTTGTTACCTGTAACTCTCTTAGAAAAAATGAATTAAGCAATTCTCTATACATTTTTATGTGCAGCAATATTGGAAAATATTTTAAATGATGAAAAAAAACAAACAAAAAAAACAAAAAACAAATGGATTATAAATGAATACATCAACAGTTATATAGAAATAACTGTCATGTTACTTGTATGCTGAATGCCTCCTTCTTCCAGTTGCTGCATGAGACATCCGTCAGCTTCATGTTTAGCCCCGATCTTGAATTTTCCTTTGTAGAGCAGCTTCATTTCGTGAATCTTCTTTCTTATTATTATTATTGTATTTTTATTATTTATTTATTTTTTTTTTTTTTTACGACGCCGATATATAAAAGAGTGTCGGCAAACGAAGTGAAAAACTTATTCATCCAATATCTTTCTTACTGGTATTTTTTTTTTTTTTTTTTTTTTTTTTTACAAAAAATATAAATCTAAACATCACAAAAAGTAAATCGTTCATTTAAGTCCTTCGAATAATGTGTTCATAAAAAATACATAGTTATTAATAACAACGCCTTATAAATATTGGTGAATTAGTAAAAAAAAAAAATCACAAACAATATTAAAACTCTAAACATTTAAAAATAAATTAATAAGAGAAAAAGAGAAGAATAATACTCGATGAAAAAATAGAATAAAATTTTAAGAAAAAAGAGAGAAAAAAATCTATCTACTTA
This sequence comes from Gerris buenoi, assembly GCA_001010745.2. NCBI lineage: Eukaryota > Metazoa > Arthropoda > Insecta > Hemiptera > Gerridae > Gerris > Gerris buenoi. The sequence goes on along the minus strand of KZ653625.1, from coordinate 28,445 downwards.
ATAAAAGAGAAAAATGTTTAAATCGAAAAACTAACTACATAAATAGAAGGAAAGAAAAAAAACAAAAAAAAACATGCGCAATAAAGAAATCGGATAAAATATTTTTAAAAATGTAAAATAAAAACGGTACTAATAATTATATGACCATGAGAAGCTTAAGGTAACGAAAGAAGTAAGTAGAATTTCTCGAAGGTCGAAACGTGGACTAAATCTGCGTTGGTCGCATGTAGTATATACCGGCTTCTCATGGCAGCAATAATATCATGGTACCGATAATATAATAGATTTCTAATACTGACCTTGCTTTAATTTGGAGACCATAGATAACCTTCGTTGTCACCATTAACTTCCATTTATTTTACATTTATTTTATTTAATCTTGGTTATTCTAACATATTTAAAAGTATCAAAGCTTAAATAACCCTTAAGTGTTTTTGCAGAGATGATAAAACTTCACTGCTTTTTACATTTATGTCACACTGGAATTCTAATGCAGTAATCTTTTGTTCTTTATTCTTTTAAGATTTTATTTTTTATTTTTATTTTTTATTTATTTATTTTTTTTTTTTAGAGGTATAATACGAGGGAAATTGATGTCTAACAGTTTTTCAGAGATAAATTCAGAGAAAAATTCCTATTACCTACCTAGAGAAAATTGAATTAAGAATAGAATATTGTTCTTGAAGCCTCCTGCTTATTGTGCCCTGGACAATTGTGAAGCTTGGACCAAACAAGAATTTAAATGCTCAGGCTTGGTACACAGAAGGCAAAGCCCGACCTCAACTAAACACCGGACACTGGACACCGGACACCGGACATCGGACACTGGACACCGGACACCGGACACTGGACTCCTCCCCTACACCTAACACCATATCCAACCTCGTTTCCAAGGCTAGCTTTCCCAACACCTACCCCTACCCTTATTACAAATTAATGTAAGTACTTAAGTATTGAAAGAAAACGGTCTATTCGAAGAGTGTGTTAAAGCTTGCCCATCTCAAATAGTGTGCTTTCAGTTTTAAAAACATATAATCCTTTGGAACAATCAAACTAAATATAAAAAACAACTTTTTTTTAAAAAATTAAATCTTAAATAAAAAATATCCATAAAGTACGACAAAGGGTCATAATAACCCGTAAAATAACTTTATCTAATGTACAAGTCCATGAAATGTGGTAGATTGTGCAATGTTCTTTTAGTTTATGTTATTTTCAAAGTAAGCGCTATACACGAGTTGCTCTTATTATTTGTTATTTTTTCCAAATTGTTGTTGGGTTTAAGGACCGACTAACTTTTACGGGGTGATAAAATAAGTTTTAGGCCAGTGGTTACATACTCAGTGATATATTATTATATTTGTATTTACATGGCAAGTTATTATCTAAAAAAAAAAATCTGTTTGCAGCTTTGCATAGCACCCGAGTTTTCTATTTTGCCGTTGTTTAAAAATGACATATTTTATTAATTTATTGTAGTTAACCACTGGATTTTGTAAACGGTTAGTATTTTTATTTTTTGGGATTCTCTTAACGGTGCAAAAGTGCTTAAGTAGAATTGAAGCTTTGATACCTACCCTAATTCCAATTGAAGGAGAATTGAAACGCCATACATTATATATGCAAGGCACATTCACCGAGCTGTTACTTTTTGCAGCCATTTGGTAAACAAGCAGGTAAGCAGGCGTATTCGAGCCTTAATTTTAGTCTTACTGAAATAGTGCGGTCGAGCAGTGAGACGGATCATATTTCCTGGGGCGGCCCCTCGAAAGATGACGTCTCTTGACGAATTCAGCATCGTCCACCATCCAGAAAGAACCGAAATCATCCTCGTACCGCACGAAACACTTATGCAGAGAGAGATTGGTGCGGATGGCGTTCTGTATAAAGTAAATAGAGAACACACAGTTGTGACAAAGTTCCCCACACGACAAAACAAAAGGAAAAAGAGATGGGGAAAAAAGAGAAAATCAAAAACCAACTGATACTATCCCTTAGAATCACAATATATGTCCGATTGAAGTTTACCTTAGCCAGGAGACCCTCGTCTTGGCAGATATTATCTAGGGTTAGGGGTCACATTCCAAAAGTTTCTCGCACGGTTTCCTTGGGCGGCAATCCTTGAGTGTTGAGAATCGAGGTTACCAAGGTATGTGACCCAGAGTCTACACCCCTCACACCGAGAGAGAGAAAAATAAAAAAAAATAAAAACATGCCAAAAGCCACACGCACTTTCAAAGGCACTATACTGTTTATACGTCACATGGAAATACTTGTACCACACACATACGCTTCAGAAACTTTAAAACTAGTGAAAAAGAGATATAAAAAAGAGGAAAAATAGAAGAAGAAAAAAAAAAATCTTCAATCGGAATATTTGTGCTAAGTTGATAGTATAGTTGTTTAACCTGTCGAGGTGACATACCCGCTGATACAGCGCTGTGGGCGACGTTTGTGAAACTCAACTTCGTCCACAGTCCATACGGCCCCCTTAATGTTTTCCACACGCATGAAACATTTGTGAAGAGATAGGTTGTGCCGCACTGCATTCTATAAGTAATATATCAGAACTACGTCATTCATCACAATAAACAAGCATTTTGCTGCAATTGTAACAAAATGAATCCTTCACTCTCCGACCGAGCAATCACTAAAACTCTTCCGTCTAGTGCTTCAGTAGCTAGGACCTTTCTTAAAAAAAAATTAAACTTGCCTTCTTCAGCAATGTCTATTCAGAATAGACAAGAAAAATTAATGAACATGTGAATTTCATGTTGACAGGTATTGATTATGGAAAAAAAAGGAAAAAAAAAAAAAAAAAAAAAAAAAAAAAAAAAANTTTAAATGCCTGGAAAAAATAAAACACATTGAAAAAATGTTGTCATACACACATGCCCACTTTAATTTTGTCTTTCCTTTGTTTATAAAATTAAAATAATATAAATTTTGAGATTCTCGTCAGGTGGACAGGTATGCGTTCGAAGGGAAGGTGTTTTGAAACCAGTTGTAGATTTCATTTAGCGTCAATTGCTTGTCAGGTGATTCCACGATAGACTGTTTGAACATTTTAAATCGGTGTGAGCAACCAGCAGTATGTGAAAACCATTGTTATTTTTACTAACTAGAATTCTACGCATCATTAAAGAGTGTCTGATCCGAATCTGTATTTGGCCTTCCAGTAGCCCTCTAAATCGTGCCAAGCTTGTACAAATTTCAAATCTTGTATATTTTTACATTTTCCACGTCTTATCTTGCAACATACGTTTTATTCTTTTTCAAGTAAAAGTTCGATTCGCTAATTTTTTAAATACGAACTGAAATATTCTAAGAAATCCTGGCATTAATCAGAGGCAATATATCGAGCATTTTTAACACAATAAACCGATAAAGAATTGACCAGTATTAACCAGTATTTCAAGCAACCAGGTATAGACTTAGAGAGTAAAACAACAAAAAAACCACCCGGTATACAAATTAAATATTATGTAAAAGCTTTGTCAGCTTTGGGTTTAGTGGCAAGGATCAACTAAGTATAGATCTGCTGGGGGTTGAGATTTTGTCAATGCTCTGCCAGCCATTACCATCGTCGTTTTGAAAGAGAAGGAGAGTGCGTATGACAGACTTAGCATTTTTTATATTCCCCTATTTAAAACATGGCCTCTGTAAAACCTCTGTAAATATATTTTACCCACCTTAAAATCTATTACGACACGAGTTTTATTTTATCTAACACCCTCCATATGTATCGAAGAGTAAATTATTATTATTCCGTCTAAATTAAAAAATCGAATATGCATGCACGCGTAAAAAAATACGGTGATCTGTACCTGTCTAATTAACGACGCGTACGTAAAAGGCGGTCTAACATCGGCGTTCTTGTAGAAATCTCTATTCCGTTGAATTTCTAAAACAGTAATAAAAATCAAATCTTATTTTCTAATTTAAAAATGTTACCGCATCAATATAATTTATATTTTAATTGGATTTATTATGTAATTTATCGAACTACTCGGATGAGAAACAGTAAGTTAATCTAACCTTGTTGAACGTCCAATCCAGCTCGTTCTAACATGTACGGAAGCCCTAAAACAATCGAATTTATTAGATATAAAATTATACTAATTCATACCTAAATCTTAAACTATCAGTATTATTTTATTAGACAGTTTTTAATTTTTTATTATCTGGATGTATTTTTTTCCTAGGTATACTAACCTCCTGATATGGGTACCGGTGATTTGTCACAAAGACGTCTTTTGCTGGACGGTGCGCCGGGTCTTAGAGGGTTAAGTGCGGCTCTTATTTGAGGCGCTAAGGACGGAACAGGAAGCTGACTGCTGGAAACGGTGCCTGACGTCACTCCAGGGCTCATAAACCCCGGAGAGCCGCTCCTCTTCGCTATACTACCACCTCTAAGGTTCTGCTACAAAAAATTATACACATTAAAAATCAAAAATTTTAACGTTTTATACATACCGATTTCCTAAACGTATAATATTCCGTCTAAAATATACAAATCGACTGCTCGGTCTGCTCTAGTTTTATTAATAAATCGATCACTCGAAACGGTCGAGTTTTATCAATCAAGAGCGGTATTCTATAACTGGATCGGAAGCGAGTTTAATGTCGACTAAGATTTAATCTAGGTTTAAACTGAAACCGTTGCTTTTTTATTTGTAGCCTTGGATTTGAGAGACTTAAAATTGCCTATACTTGATTTGATTGTCAAAACGTAACATTGTCGAACTACACGTAGAACGACTTGATCGATTCGTTTACTCGAGGAGAAGAGAAGAACGCCGGAGAAGTCGTTTGGAACGGAGAAGAACGATAAATTACTTCGTATTTCGTATACTTCGACCCACATTATTTTTTTTACTATAGGTCGAACAATCGTAAAAATACAACTACAAATATTTTATGTATGATAAAATAATGTCGTATTGTCCTGAAAGAACGAGATAGGAAACATTTATTTCACGTACATAGTAAAATCGTCGGACTACCCTTACTGTTTACGCCAGTTTGTATACAGAGAAGAATTATTGTTTATAAAGATTGTTTTCATTTTGATAAGGTCGATAGGGCACTGAGGTAGAGTCTCGTCGGCAATCTCGCTTTAGTTGGCTTCTGGACTTGGTTTCTAGAGGTCAGACTGCCGTTTTTATAACCTTCCGTTTTTACTTTATTTTACGTGAAGTTATTATCTTTTATTCAGTAGCTCCGCAGTTCGGTGGTTTAACTTTTATTGCCAACGAACCAAAAAAAAACCAAGAAGAATGTTTTATAAATTTAAGTAATTTCTTGAAGAATTTCAAGTGAATCAGTAGTAGATTTGAAATGAGTCGATATTTATATTGCAATTTAAAAACCAAAATTTGACTTACCAGGGCGATTTCGGCAGTTGGGCTGCTGTCTCTTTCTATACTTGTTGCTTGCTGCTTGGATAAGTGAAGGTGTATCATCATAGCTTGTAATCTATCCCTTTCCTTCTGCAGCTGCAGTTCTAATTGCGACACCACTTGCATTTGCACACGTGCCTGCGCAGTCGACCTGTCATCTAACGTGTGCTCCTTATTTAAATGCCTGGAAAAAATAAAACACATTGAAAAAATGTTGTCATACACACATGCCCACTTTAATTTTGTCTTTCCTTTGTTTATAAAATTAAAATAATATAAATTTTGAGATTCTCGTCAGGTGGACAGGTATGCGTTCGAAGGTCCTATATAGATTGCTGCCATTGTCTGTAATGTACCTTATTTCCAAACGTACCAAACGCAAGTATCTTCTTTGTAAAAAAAAATAAATAAAAAAAANACATATTATATTTACCCTAGAAAAAGAATTTAATAATGAAATAAACTATCTAGACATAACTATAAAGAAGGAAAATGATGGTAAACTATCTACCCTATGGTATGAAAAAGATATCAAAAAAGGCCTATTCCTCAATTATCATTCCCAACACCCCTTTTATCAAAAGCGAAACACCGTACTCAACCTAATAAAAAAATCTATAGCTCTCACAGACCCCAAAAATATACCGTTACTCAAAAGTAAAATCTACAAAAAACTAGAGAAAAATTGCTACCCGAAAAAATTAATAAATACTTTTTGGCACACAGCAACATCAGTTAACTCTTCAAAAAAAGACCGTATAGAAAATAATTATTATTATAAATCCCTCACTTACGTTAAAGGCTTAACTGAAAATATCCAAAAAACCTTCAGAGAGTTTGACTGCGAAAAAATAAAGTTCGGCCTAAAACCTACAAATAAAATAAAGAACACCTATCACCACAACCTTAAAGATAAAACAGAGAAACTAAAAAAGTCGCATGTAGTTTATAAAATTAATTGTAAGGACTGCGACCAAGTCTATATAGGGGAAACAATGCAAAAATTGGAGAATAGACTGAAACAACATAGTTATGACATAAAAGCCAAAAATGATAAGACTGCCCTTACCATACATACCAAAAATAACAATAACAAAATAGATCATAACAACATAACAATATTGGATACCGAACAAAACGAATCAAAACGTAAGTACCTAGAGGCAGCATACATAAGCATGACCAACAACACAATGAATTTTAAATCCGATACAAAAGACATTAACAAATATTATTCCGCTATTCTAAACTCATATAATAAAAAATAAATATTTCCCATTTTAAATCAAATACTCCCGCCAAAAACCAAAAATATAATTCAAAGGAAATAATGAAGTGTAAAATAATATAATAATAAAAATAATAATCAGTCCTAATAGTCCTAAATAAATTAAAAAAATAATTATAAATAAATTTAGTTTGATAGTAAAATTAAAAAGTAGGAAGGTTTCAACCTAGGTTACTATATTTACCTTATCATTTTTGATTGTTACGAGTTTTTAATTCTGTGATAAGTTATTTATTGTTAATTTTGTTATTTTTAAATATATAAATGTTAAGCAGTATGGAAGACAGAGTGACAGTAGTCATAAAACGACAAATCTAAATACGTTAGAGATTTTGACCAACTTTTTATGTATATACATAAATGTAAAACTTCGTCCAAAACCTGGTATGTCACCTTTATTCCTTATATAATGTACGTTCAGTTATATTTCGTGTTACAATGCATTATTAACCAGTTTACTTATAAAATTTACCAAAATATCTGAAAAAAATTGTAAAATGATGTTTTCAGGCACGTCTATGCCTCGGAGAGGGGCGAAATATAGCCAAATGCTAAAAGAAAAAGTGTGAAGAAAGAGTTATTTTGAACCTTCAACGACCCACAATAAACTCATGAATTTTCTCAAGATTCACCGCCTATTTTGACTGGACTATTATCAATATTTAATTTAATTTTTCTGAGTTTCACTTTTCTTACAATTGTGTTTATAATACAATTTGTAATTATAATTTAGCAAAGGTAATAGTTTGCTTCAAGATTTTGCATTCTTTATCTTTCTGTCGAAAGGTCACGCAGCTGTTAGGTTATTAAGGAAGCTGTTAGGAAGCAAAGTGTTCCGCGTACTTCTGTCATTAGATGTCTCTGACAATGGCGGCTTCATTTGACCTTCACCCCTCTCTTACCCAGGGGTGCCCACCCCCCCTAAGCTCTATGACGCGAAACCTCTCCACCCCAAACTTTTTGAGATATATATGTTAATACATACACATCTTAATACAAAAACTTATATCACGTACAAATTTAACTAAAACTACACCTGCCTACAAAATGTTTAGGTGGAACCCCAG
>KZ653624.1:64756-75195 GCA_001010745.2 Gerris buenoi | reverse complement strand
TTATATATATATATATGAGTGAAATGTGGGCGTATTAGTTAATAATAGAAGGCTGTTTAATTACTAGAATTTATTAATATTGTATTTGGCATCGTGTCTAGTTTTTCGGAGGGCTGTAGTTGAGCATTGAAAAAAAGAGATACGAGATAACGCTAAGAGAAAAGAAAGAAAAAAAAATAAAGCAAGAAACTGTATTTTTGGATATCTGCCCGGTCTCTGTCTTCATTAGTATCTTCCTTACTAATTTCCTAATGTTCTGGTTTTTTCCCCCCTCTCCTAGGTTCATTCTATCTCCTATTTTTTTCTAATATCTCCTATTTCTTAACTTCTCCTATCTTCTAGAAGCCTTTGAAATAGATTATTCATGATTTCTTTATGTCTTTAAACAGAGTGGCGCTTTATTTTAATTTCATTTATTAATTTTAAATATATAGAAGGCATTTAAAAAAAATAATGTTAGACAAGGTCGTGATATTTAATTATTTTAGTGAATTTTCCAAAGAAAATTAACCTATTGGCAATGGCTTCAAAACTTTTTTAATGTGAATTTTTGTACATTTTCACCATGGAAATCCGTTTTAGACCATTCTTAATCGATTTCTATGAAATTTAACACTTTTTTTTATGTATGTGTCACTTATATATGTGTCACTTATATTATGTATGTGTCACTTATATTATGTATGTGTCACTTATATTATGTATGTGTCACTTATATTATGAATATGTTACTTATATTATGTATGTGTCACTTCAGACGATATATCTCACGCTAGGATGCACTGTGTACCAAATTTTTTTTTATACTTATCCAAAGTCTAACCAAAATTTCCCTATATTATCATAAGCCAATAATTTCTTTGTCTTTGAAAATTCGCTCATTAAGTCATGGTTCATGACTGGTCTTTTTTTAAATTAAAAATTAAAATTTATATTTATAACTGCGATTTTTTTTGATTTTTTTTTAAATCTACTTCACATTCTGCAGTCTACAATTTAAAAAAAAATATAGTAATTAAAATTGGGAATTGTGTCGATATAAGTTAGTTTTTCGGATCAAGACGAAATTAATTAAGTTGAATTATTATTATAAATAATATTTTCTTCCTAGTCCCTTGGCACTCGCAATGAAATATTTTTAAAATTGTTTTCTCTATTTTAAAGGTTTAGGTCCGCTTTAATAAATTTAGCGATCTTTAAAACTTCATAGCGATGTCGGTGTTGGTTTTACAAAAAAAAAAAAAAATGAAAAAATAAACAAAGTTGTTTGTCTCTCTGAATAGATGAAGTTAGAATTTTATCCCGTCCTAAAATTTCAATTTTCATTTGTAGTTTACGTTTACGCGAGCTTTTCGAACACTTGTGTGGATAACGTCCAATGATCTCATCCTGGAAATTGGGTAAAACGAACGTGTGTACCAAATTTCAACTAAATCGGTCAAATTTTACTCAAGTTATCGTCATCGGTCGATTTCATGACGGTCGTTTTTTTTTCGGATTCACTCCCGGGCTCCAGACGCTATAAGCTGTAATGTGCCATAAAGGAACTTCGTTCCAAAAGTTCACAATTTTTATTATGGCCTCGATGAAATTGTGTAGGACACTATTTCGCAATTTAAATTCAAAATCATAATTCAAGACAGTGTCAACGTTGTTTTTATTTACAACTTCTATTCTTAATCGTATTATGATCGAAAAACAAAATTCTGACATATTACCAAAAAAAACCTTACTCGAGCAATTTATTTATTTATTTATTTATTTTTATGGATTATAAAAAAAAATATGACTTAATGATTCAAATTCGGCACTTCTTTAGATAGTTACTCCCCTTATGAAAGCAGAAGAGTGATATTCCTCTGTTCCAAAGTTCATTGGACAAAACATCCCTTTGTCTTAATAGTTATTTAGTCAAAGTCATTTATATTCTAAAACAACATAGGGGAGTAACAATCTAAAAAAGTACCGTTCTATTATTATATCGTATTAAAATCGTAAAATGTCTGACATATTACAAACAAAAAATCTTTACCAATTCACTATAGATTAAAAAAAAATAATGAAAATTAAAAGATAAAAAAAAAATTATTACCCAAAGATTAAAATTCAATAAAAACACGTAGAAATGCTGATGAATATATTTCTAGTCTAATGTTGTTTTTATAATCTTTGATAAAGAAGGAAAGAGTTATTTGAGAGTGGCTTGGCTTCTTCTAAATAAGAATTGGTGTAAAAGTTTATTTTTAGATTTATAAGTTTTTGTTGCACTCATTAGTAGTTTTAAAGAATCTCGTATCTTTATTGAGCTGCCATCTGGTTGGGTTTTACTATCACTCAGATAGTAGGATGGAAATGAGGACGAACTATATCTTTATTTTTTTATTTTTAATATTAGCTAAGTTTGAGATATATTGACTCATTGACTGTCTTTATTTTTTGAATATTGTTGTTTTATAATATAACTAGCCGTTAGGCCCGCGGTAACGGGCAGAATAATAAATATGTTTGAGAAAAAGAGCTGAGNAAATTGTGTAGAATTAAAATTAAGAATGAAGCCTGTGATTAGATTTTTGATATCTTGCTTTGAACCAGTATAATTTTAATGTTTTTCCTAACCGCAAAGGGCGGTAGAGCCTAACGAAAAATTGCATGTTACCATCCGTAACGTTTGAGAATTAAAAAAAGATCGGTCTCATATACGAGTTCATAATTACTTAGCTAAGTGTTTTCCATTTATTAGTTTTCGATGGTACATTTAATTATAATTGAACATTTTATCAAAATATAACATAAAAATAACTTCTCCTCGGTGGGGAATCGAACCCGGCCTCTCTCTGTCCACGTTTAAAGCTATTTTCTCAGGAACTAGATTTTCCCCGGGAAGACTTATCCTGGATTATATCGCTAGATTTTTATTTAAATGCACCACATTTTAGAATTTTTCAATCTAAATCGTCGAAACCATTTTCGAGAAATACAATTTTTTTCACGTTTTTCAGAGTTGTTGGGGGGTAGCACCACCAAATTTGGAGCTAAAATTAATTTCTCGAGTTTCCTAGGGGTATGATTTCACCAAAATTCGTCAAAATCGGCCCAGTAGTTAAGATTGCAGGTTTCTGCACAGACGGACGACACTCAGACATTTTTTAAAAACCACTTTTTTGGACTCGAGGGACCTCAAAATGCATAAATCCATCAAAATTGAATTATACCACTATCACAATACTTCCTCTTTACATAAGCAAGTTTGAATATTATAAAAAATATAAAAAAATAAATAAATAAAGTGTATATACCAAATAAAATTAAAAATAAAAATAATTAAGAAAAAAAAAAAAATATGAGTTGAATTTTTTCAGAATGATATAAACATTATTTTTAATAGCGCAAGATGTAGGGGTGATGAGATGGTATTAGTTTCATTAAAATATTTAAGAAATAAATGAAAAAAATCCTAAATTACAAATACCAACCCGAGTCATGTGGAAGATAACCACCTTTAAGTCAATTAACATTCTTTTAAAAGTTAATTTTTTTATACATATATTTCGGGGGGGGGGACTCAAGAATTAAACATAAAGACTCCCCTGCGGTAGGAATGCAACTGATGGGGCATTACACCAAACCATATATANTCACTCTTACCAACTTGTCTCAAAAGGAAAAAAAAACCCAACTCACGGTATACTAAAACTAAAAAAAGAACTTTTACTTGTTTATTGGGTTCGAGGCAACACTGAAGCTTAACGCATTAATCACTTTGTCCTCGTTACCTTGAATCTACTATCCTTAATTCTTTAATGTCTATATATATGCTCTTATAACAATTTAATTTTTTAATCTGAGCAACTAAGAAACTCATTCACACGCATTCAATTTACGCAACAGCTCGCACGCATTCTTAATTCATTAATTGTTAATGATTTTCTCTTTTCTTAAATGGATTTTTAGCAAGGATATATTACGCACTGTTGCTGTTGCAATTTAACTATTCTGTTTTTTTTTTGTTTTTTTTTTTTTATAAATATAAAGAAACTTTTATGTATGTTTTTTTTGTGTACTCATACTTACAAGTCTAATTTTAATTTATAGGTAAAACTTTTATACCTACAAACTTAATAGCTATTACCCATGGTGCAATAGTCGTAGATAAAATGTAATACGCAACATGGATCGAAGTATTTCTGCTCTCGGGATTATCTCCCTCGGCTATGCCTCGGGAGCTAATACTACAGGTATCTCCCTCGGCCATAAGGCCTAGAGAGCTAATAAAGTTTTCTCCTTCGGCGGTGCCTCAGGAGAAAATTAACCTCGAGCAGGAAAACATACTTCTCACCCTTGTTGCATAAATAACTATGTTTGTCACCTTTTGTATTAAAACTGTCAAAAACTATTTTGAGTTTACCGAAGGTAACGGAAAGCTATGTGATCGTTCTGAACAACGTAACTTTTTTTATGTCTACAATTTAAAAAATTTTAAGACAGAAATCCGTTTAGACATTAGGGAATATTTTTGGTTGTGTGTCTGTCCGATGTCCGAAGGTCTGTAGGTTTGTCCGTCTGTTTTTCAGTCTGTCGCTCAATTTATGCGAACCAATATATCTTAAAAACTATACAGCCGATATTAATGAAATTTGTATGGTAGGTAATAATTTGCCCATTGTTAATCCCATATAAGTTTCAACCATCTGCTCCTATTTGTTTTTCCACATGCGCACAAACATACATTGATTTAGAGCTATATCTTCAAAAGTACTCATCTGATTTTTATGAAATTTCGACGGTTTGTCGAAAATAGCCTGTAGGTGGGCCTAAATTAATTTTAACCTTCTGCGCTGTTTATATTTTGCTAAATAAATACTTTAGTTCATGTAAAATATCAAAACAATTCTAACATTGAAAAAAACAGAGAGAAAAGTAAATAAATAAATTTTGACAAAAATATAGTTATAAAAGAATAAAATATTAAACTATACGAAATAGGTTGAGGAAGCGATGTGCAACATAAATTAGCAGACTATTTTACATAATTATATAAAAATTCAGTGGTATCGTTAATGCCTATAAAGTAATATAATTTGTATCTCTTGTCCATAGATGGGCAAATACATAATTTAAAATTTATCAATAAATTTCTCTTATTTAAACAACAAACTCATTATTAATTTTAGTATATTTGTTAAAAATTACAAAAGTTTTAACCATAAACATATTAACTTGATTACAAAAAAAAAAAATAATACTACAAACAACCGAAGAAAGTTCAAAATGTCAAACATTATGAAAAACAGTACTTTTATATTAATAAATTCTATAAATTATCAAGTATACAGCAATATTCTTTTGATTACAAATGTTGTCGTNTTAAAAAAGGATTTTTTGAAAAAATGAATATGCAAGAGACAAGCTTTAAATATATCCATTTTTAGATTATGAATCAATACAAACAACCAGACCCCGTAAACCCAATATCTCTATTTATTAATAGCTATAAGTGTTCAAAAAAGTGCGGTTTTTTTTGCCTACCCTGAACATGTTTGCTCTCCTGTATATTATGTTGTTGGTTAGAGATGGTTAGAGATAATTAGAGATGGTAAGACGTGGTTAGAGGGTAGGTACTTCTTTAGATGGTTACTCCCCTGTGTTTTTTTTTTTTTAAATATAAATTACTTTGACTAAATAACTATTAAGACAAAGGAATGTTTAGTCTAATGTACTTTGGGACAAAGGAATATCACACTTATGTTTTTAAAATGGGAGTAACAATCTAAAGAAGAATACATCGTATACCTTCTTTAGATGTTTACTCCCCTTTGTTTTCTTAATAAGGGGAGTAACCATCTAAACAAGTGACGGTTAGAGGTGGTGAGAGTCGTTATCAATAAAAAATGCATGCTAAAATAAATAACTGTATAATTGTGAACCAAAGATCAGAATATAACTATTTCAAATTTATTTGTTTTTCGTATGATTTATCTGTTTGTATATTTTAAAAATGTTCTCTTTGACACTGGATCTCAATGAAATAGAGAATGGACAATGAAAGCTGTTTTATTATTCTTTATTTTTATTTTTATTTTGTTTTCATTTCACTAAGAGTGTAGGCTAATTAAAGTCATCTTAGTGTGAGAGGAAGGTTATATTGAGAACAGGTGCCCACTAACATAAAACCCCCTACAAATTTATACGTCTCCGTATGTGTGTCTGTTAACGCAGACGTAGATATTTATAAATGTACACACATATATATAGTATAACTAATTAACAATGTCGTTAATGAGATAAAAACTTTTTAAAAACTTGGAATGAGTTAAGAAAAATTAGATCTATATATCATGACACCCACACGTAAACAAGTTTTATGTGTGTATACGGTATACGCACTCAAACTTTTATACTTCTTGTGACAGCTGTCTTTCCCCTCTTTCAGACAGTATTACGAGTTAGAGATCTTAGTACAAAGTATTTAGTTGGATTCAAACCAAAATTTTTTTTTTTGTCTCTTTGCTATCATTTTTATAAATAAGATTAACTTCTAAACAATCGTAGCACAACTGACAAATGTTTCAATTGGAATACGTTTAGGGTCTGTTTATGTTAAACCGTGNAGACCCCGTAAACCCAATATCTCTATTTATTAATAGCTATAAGTGTTCAAAAAAGTGCGGTTTTTTTTGCCTACCCTGAACATGTTTGCTCTCCTGTATATTATGTTGTTGGTTAGAGATGGTTAGAGATAATTAGAGATGGTAAGACGTGGTTAGAGGGTAGGTACTTCTTTAGATGGTTACTCCCCTGTGTTTTTTTTTTTTTAAATATAAATTACTTTGACTAAATAACTATTAAGACAAAGGAATGTTTAGTCTAATGTACTTTGGGACAAAGGAATATCACACTTATGTTTTTAAAATGGGAGTAACAATCTAAAGAAGAATACATCGTATACCTTCTTTAGATGTTTACTCCCCTTTGTTTTCTTAATAAGGGGAGTAACCATCTAAACAAGTGACGGTTAGAGGTGGTGAGAGTCGTTATCAATAAAAAATGCATGCTAAAATAAATAACTGTATAATTGTGAACCAAAGATCAGAATATAACTATTTCAAATTTATTTGTTTTTCGTATGATTTATCTGTTTGTATATTTTAAAAATGTTCTCTTTGACACTGGATCTCAATGAAATAGAGAATGGACAATGAAAGCTGTTTTATTATTCTTTATTTTTATTTTTATTTTGTTTTCATTTCACTAAGAGTGTAGGCTAATTAAAGTCATCTTAGTGTGAGAGGAAGGTTATATTGAGAACAGGTGCCCACTAACATAAAACCCCCTACAAATTTATACGTCTCCGTATGTGTGTCTGTTAACGCAGACGTAGATATTTATAAATGTACACACATATATATAGTATAACTAATTAACAATGTCGTTAATGAGATAAAAACTTTTTAAAAACTTGGAATGAGTTAAGAAAAATTAGATCTATATATCATGACACCCACACGTAAACAAGTTTTATGTGTGTATACGGTATACGCACTCAAACTTTTATACTTCTTGTGACAGCTGTCTTTCCCCTCTTTCAGACAGTATTACGAGTTAGAGATCTTAGTACAAAGTATTTAGTTGGATTCAAACCAAATTTTTTTTTGTCTCTTTGCTATCATTTTTATAAATAAGATTAACTTCTAAACAATCGTAGCACAACTGACAAATGTTTCAATTGGAATACGTTTAGGGTCTGTTTATGTTAAACCGTGCCTTGCACGGGACGGGCCCTGTACGGAACCTGGACAAGAATTGTCAAATTTATTTAACACGTTTATAGTGTTCAGGGGATAACCACAGATAAAAATCTGATTTGATCATAATATTATGTTGTTATAAATTTATTTTAATAGTATTGTTATAGTATTGTTGTTATAGTATTATTGTTATGTTATAATTGTTTTAGAGTAATATTTGACTAACTCATCTATTAAGTGACCATTTTCCCAACAACGAGAAAGAGAGTTCGAATCCTAGAGAAGTAAGAAATGTTTTACCATTCTTAAAATCCACAAAAGAAAGGAATTGGGACAAAATAGTGCTAATAGTGCGAAATAGAGCTAATAGTAGTAGTGCTAATGGTGACTTTTAAGAATATGTGGTCGGCTAAGTTCATCTGCGGGACATAGCTTGGCAATAGGTATAAAAAAAAATAAAAAAAAAGGTGGAGAGCGGCCATGTACGCCCCTTTTTGGTGGACAATGTGATTTTAAAGATCCTGAGTACGAACTTAGTTAGTAGATCAAAAATCAAGTTGACGGTACTTTGTCACTTAATAGGTTACATCTTTGATCTAGAGTAATATTTGACCTATTAAGTGACAAAATATCATCAACTTGACTATTGGTCTACTAACTAAGTTCGTACTCAGGATCATGAAAATCACATTGTCGCAAAAAGGGCGGGACTTGGCCACTCTCCACTAGTTTGTGTTTTTCAAATGCCTATTGCCAAGTCAAATGCCTATATCCCAGAGACGAATTTGGGTGACCACATATTCTCAATAGGCACTAAAAGATTAACTTGCACACAAAATTCTATCTTGATGTTTGTGAGACATTTGTTTTGCGCGCTATCTCCTGGACTAAAAGGAGAAAAGCAATAAAATAAGTTAGAGAATAATAGATTTTAAAAGCATAACATCGTTTCGAGGAAGCTATGTGCCACACTAATTGGCAAATATTTTGACCTAAAACTGAACAGTTGTGCTAATTGAGTTAAATTCACTATAACATTAACATTTAGCGGTGATAAATTATAAATCTAAATTCCCTTTTTATTAAAATAAGTAAAAACGTAAAACCTTTCGTGTACCTATTAAATTGACACAGAAAGTCTAATTGGCAGTACCCAAATTTCCTGTTCATTAGAACCAATAAAATTATTTAAAAAAATTATGAGTACTTAAAAAAAAACGTACTTAACGTGTAACCTTCACAAAATGTGTTACAATTATATACATAATTGCATTATTATTTTTTTTTTTTATTTGAACATTTTAAAAATTTGGCACCGAATATTGTTACATTGAATAAAAATAATAAAATTAAAACTTATCACCTGTTCTAATTCGTTTCCCTGTTCCGTTTTTTTAAATTAACGCAGACAACAAAAAATTAGGTACATAACAAATGACATTTCCTAAATTAGCCAAAAAAAAAAAAAAAAGTTCTTCATAAAAGTTTAATAATAATAATAATAATGAGTTATACAATTTTGTAATTGGCATTATTACTTTTTTATTAAATTTCCTGCTTCTGGTAAATTCATCGACGACGTTTTTACCCCAAATATTATACACATAATATGATAAATGCACAATGCATCATATAGCATATTAATGCGGGAACTCTTTTTTGTGAACATTTTTAAACATGAATAAGTCGTTACATTAAAACATTCATGTGTGGTTAAAGATAATATGTATTTTATCATATACTTATCATAATTAACATTATTTTATCATAGAAGAGAGCGTCTTGTATTGAATACATATTGAGAAAGAAGTTAATCATAATTAGTTGATAGTTAAAGAGGATGGTTGTAGTTGAGTGAGTTCCAGCATACTCGATTTAAAATATTATAAAATATATCAGTTCACTCAACAAAAACTTCTGCTTGTATCAGATTGAAATGTTACATGCCATTTTTCGTTGTTTTCTCTATTTTAAACGTTTAGGTCCGCTTTAATGAATTTAGCGATCTTTATCACTTCATAGGGTTGTTGGTGTAGGTTTTATTAAATAAATTTATTTAAAAACGTTGTTTGACTCATTAAATAGATGAAGTTATAGAATTTTTGGTTGGATTCCCCTATACGGAGCATCATGTATAGAAATGCAAAAACTAACAAATATAATGCACACATAATTAAAGTGTTTCCTATATATTGATATAAATTGCATTATTTGTATTCTTTTTCATTTCATACTCTTTTGAAAAACCAGATACGCTACATCGAAGCCCAGGTAATCTACAACAGATACATACGCCCAAGATTCCCAAAATCGGCCTGTATACAGCTGTATCTCAAAATAGAGATCTGAAGATGGAAATTGTATTAAGAGAAAACTTATGAAATGAAGAAGAATCCATAATTGATGCATTTTTTATCAAAATATAGAAAAGACTAATTATATGTGCCAGTTTTTTCCATTTCTATACATGATGCCCCGTATAGGGGAGTCCAACCGAATTTTTCTAAAATCACAAATCCAACCCTAAAATCCTAAAATTCCAATTTTACATTTAAAGTTACGTTTACGCGAGCGTTGCGCTCTAACGCTAGGGCGGATAACGTTGGCCAACGAACTCGTTTTGAGCATTGGTAAAATGAACATGTGTACCGAATTTCAACTAAATCGCTCAACATTTACTGGTTATATTGAGAA
>KZ653623.1:56050-67735 GCA_001010745.2 Gerris buenoi | reverse complement strand
GTCAAAAAGTCAAAATTTCACAAAAGCTGCCAGTGTATATATACTGTAGGTGACAAACTAGGGGTTTTGAGGGTCTGCAGCGTGAAATACGTACAGGCTATCTAAATATTTTTTTAATATATTTGAAGGCCGTGTCCTGTAGATCAAAAAATAAAATAAAAGTCAAAATCGGCCAAGTAGAAGTAAAGAAAAATAGGTTTGAAAATGGTAGTTTTGATGACTTCTTATTCTTATTCATATTCTTCCTTCATTTTACGTTGACGCACCTACAGCCTAAACTACTGAGCCGATTTTATTGAATGAGGGCTTTTTGGATTCGTCTTAAACCCTAGTACATTCCTAGATATAGATAAAAAATTGAGATAGCTCATTCCTACGCTCAACGCAGAGCGAGAAACAAAGCTAGCGAGCAGTCAGTTTAACGTTGACGCACCTACAGCCTAAACTACTCAACCGATTTTAATTAATGAGGGCTATTTGTATTCGTAAAGGGCTCTAGTGCATCCCCCCTCNGGTCTGGTATCTGATGGTAGAGGTCTAGAGTTTACTCGCTAGTGTTACTAATTCGACTCGTTGGTAAAGTGTATTGCGGGTTTTGCATCCGGCCCAAGTCCCCCAATACCTACTACTTTAATTACTGGATTTACAATCACATTACAATATACAAAGTTAGTAAATCTTTGAGTCAGGCCTTCCTTTCCCACAGTGTTCTCGGCTCGATCAAGCCAGGAGTAATATATAGTCAATACCTATCAAATGATAGATCATATCTGCCCTGATTCCCTTGGGTGCTTTGAACACGTCCCACAATACTTATACTATTCGCTATCGTTGAATTGCTAATTACTTTACATTACTAAAACTTTAACTCGGCATAAGACACGTTAAAATGCTCTTTCACTTACAAATAAATACCAAAACCAAAACATATAAATAAAATAACCNAACTTTCTATCCCGCCAAGTGATGTTGGCACTTTCTCCTGATCTATCACTATCAACATAGATACTTTTCAGCTTCTTCTCCTTGGCGGTGTGCCTGCAGTACTATCTAATGTTAACTGTTTGTATTCAACGCATCCTGTGCAAAGAAAGTAGTAGATGCATGGGGTCATTCCTTGAAAGCTTAATAATTTGTATATTACTTATTTTGTTTTTAATTTGCTTTTTGATATTGGGAAAGATTTACAGCAATGATCATTTTGGCATCAAAAATAGGCCGTTAACAACACTGTTAAAAGGCTTTCCTCTCTAATATTTTCCTGCATATATTAGTACTAGTTGTCTAGAACTAAGACTATGAGGTGAACAACTATCTTTCCACACAAACCTCATGTGTCAAATGTGAAGGTGAAACAAGAAATTGTATTGGTGTTTGAAGAATATAAAAATTCCAGTTTCAGGAAATGGCAAGGCACACCGGCAAGGAGAAGGAGCTGAAAAGTATTTATGTTGATAGTGATGGGTCAGGAGAAAGTGCCAACATCTCTACTCAACTATGTACTTCCTTTTTTTGTTTGTTTTCTATTATTGTTAATTTATTTATATATTTATTTATTTTTACACACAATCTGCACTTTTGTAGTCTCGTCACCTCCCCCTGACGGCCCTGCGAGGCCATGGGGTAGGCTTATATTGTTAAAAATAACAAAAAAGTATTTTGTTTTATAAATAAAGCTTTCTTCTATTCTATTCTACTTTGTCAAAATTTTGACATGGAATTTTATATACAATGTCCATTTGTTTATTAGTTGGAATTTTATCTTTTAGTTTAGTATGGTACATTTGATCGATTTTATTTACCGGTTATAATCCAAATTTTATGACATCGCAGTCAAATTTTCTAAAAATCTCTTCTACTTTTTTAACTCAGTTTATTAATATAAGTCATACTATAAAATTGTATGTTTTTTGATAAGTTATTGTAGGCATTTTCTATTGTGTTATTGTTTATTTTAAGGTCAATTCTTCGGTACCACAATTTTTGTCCAGCTCATATTGTAACAATTTCGTTTATAACGGACGACATTTTATTCTGTTTCAGAAATATCAAGGCGACAACGCCCGAGGATTGGATGCAGTGCGACAACGTCAAGAGTTTCTCTCCCGGTCAGACGAGGCTATGTCAAGTGTATAAAGACCACATGCCGGGAGTTGTCAACGGTGCTAAAATGGCCTTGCTCGAATGCCAATTTCAATTCAAGTTGAGAAGGTGGAACTGTTCTACGCACGAGGACGATTCAGTCTACGGTCCGATGGACAGGATAGGTGTGTGTCGTGCAATAGTCAACATCAATCATTTCCTCGTAGAAATTCCACGGAATTGTGCCCCGTCTCTATATGATTTATGCGAGAAGCTGCTTCGAGTCGAGATTAATCAGGAGAATATGTGTGTACAATGGGTTGATTAAAACCACTCATATATTGAACCCAAGTCGGATGAAATCAATCCGTATCAACTATATCTCGTATAGGATACCAAACAATTCACTCCGTCGTTTATTTATGACAACCTTCTTAGTAGTTAGTAACAAACTACTTAGTTCCAAAAAGCTACATTATTTTCTATTTATAGGTTTTATCATTTCACCTCGAGCACTTCTCGCTAATGCATATTTTCCTGCAAACTCAATTACTAAAAATTTGTTGTTTTTTTTTTTATCCTATATTATCAATCTGATTCAAATGCAATAAATGGAAAACGTTATTATTAAAAAAGTTTTAATAATATGCTTGGTTAAATTTCATCATTTTTAACTCCTGAAGTCTATTAGAAAATAGTCAAGGAACGTAAACCCTATTTTACGGTTTCTTTTTTTTCAGCCAGAAAAATTATTTAAAAAATAATACTGGAAGAAAAGAAGAATGACTAGCAGGGAAGCCTATATTGTTTACAACTTTGCCTAGCATCTTTTGTGTATTAAAAGAAGAGTTTTTCGTTCTGTTGCTTTTGAAGTGAAACTTGTTTAGCCGCGGTAAAGTAAATTTGCTTGGATTAAACTGACATCGGGAAACCAAGTTGGCGTTTCGAGACTCGTCCAAGAGAAACATTTAATCTGTATGTTTCCCGTAGTTAATAATAATTATAATTCCATTTAAATTAAAATGTAATCTTTACGTAGTATGAATATGAATACTACTAAAAACGTAAAAATTAATTTTTAATTGATTGTACTAGGTACAGGTACTAATTGGGTACTTTATAATTCGTTATTTAATTATAAAGTAAGTTATTTAATTATAAGCGTTATTTCTCGGTCTAGTTCTACTATGTTGACTTATCAGACTTGTGGAAAAATGAAAGCTTAAAAATTCGGGACAAGGTATCAATAATGTCAGAGGAAGTTATCCTCCAGTGTAGCTTAGATGGTAGAGCGCTAGACTGGAAATTTAGAGGCCCGTGGTTCATATCCCGGCGGTACGTTCGTTCGGAATTTTAAACCTTTATAACATCGCTCCAAGACATTTTATTGAGATGCGGTTTGCAGCATTTTGTAGAAACCCCAACATCGTAGCTCACGACGTTTCGGAGCTACAGTCACTTAAGCACGAAATCGGTGTGTCAACGATAACTTCAGTAGGCTTTATTTGATTTCAGTTTCCTTTTTGTCATAAATATATATTTGGCACGACACTGACACGCAGAGTGTCAGACAATGATTGACACGATATTTATTTTATTATAATTCATTCTTGTTCTTGAGTATTAAAATCAATACTTTATTACATTTCGCGACGAGAACAGGAGTCTTATACATATGAAATACTGGATAGAATAAGATGAATAGAATAAGATTCTATAATATATAAATAGTAAAGGCCAAGGCCAGGATGTCAAGGAAAAACAGACAAAACTTCCAAGATCATGTTGAAAATAATCTAGAAAATCATCAGGTAAACGATGACTCGAGAAGATCTCTTAGATCATTTATAAATTCGATCCATTCGACAACGAAACAGAAATTTGGCGGTACTATACATGGGCGTATCCAGAGGGGGGAAAGAGGGGTAGCTGCCCCCCCTTCCAAGTTGGGCCAAAAAGTAGGCCTGATAAATAACAACAAACTTTAACAAACTTTCTCAATTATTGATGTTGCATTTAAATTCCATAATACCTACTTTAATTGATTTTTTTTTAGACATACTTAAAACTGATCAATAGGTGTGGTTGCTTTCTTTTTAGGGTTTCGTTGGTAAAACCAAAAAAAAAAAAAACCCTTATATTTTCGTTCCTGTGTCAGTCTCTTACTCTTTACGGTTCCAATAACTTTTGAATCAAAAGAGACTTTCTAGTATTAAAGAAAGTTTTGATGAGCACTCAGGAAAAATATAGGAAACTCAAAATTATCAGCTGTTCAAATTCAAAATGGCGGATAATTCAAATCTAACGATTTTTATTTTTAAATTTTGAGTCGGGTATCAAATGAAAAATATTGAAGAGTAGATAACAAATATATATATAACACTTGTGGATCATCTTTAATGTTTCGCGCATTTCGTCAAAAAAACAAAAATTTGAGTGTCCCCACACCTATAAAACTATATTTCTGCTGTTACTAAAAATATAAAAAATATGCGGTCTGATGGGCCAAAGAAATAGTCAGATTAGCAAATTTGATATGATTAACTGGGAATCCATAATGACGACTAATTCCTGTCACGGGGATTTTTTTTTTTTTTTTTTAATTTTGTGTAGAGTATATGGAAGGTATTGAAGAGTAGATTACAAAACTTATATCACTTGTGGAACTTGTTTAATTTTTCATTCCATTTTGTCAAAACAACATCAAAATTTTGCGCCCCTATACTAATTTCATGTTCGATACCAACGAACCCTTTTTTACGTGAGACTTCACGCACAACCAATTTATTCGTTTTCAATTTTTAACAAAAACAAATTTATTTGCATCAATACCTCGAAGACTAGATTTTTTTCCGGGGAAAATCTAGTTTTTGACTTAACCTAATCCCAGAAATCCGAAACTGCGTTGGAACTATCAAGGAGATAATTACAATTTATTGCGAGTCTATTTTACGACGCAAGTTGAGACTAGGTGGTCCGAGAAATAGAAAAGCATCACCCTGTTTTTAAGCATAATTTCAGCAACCAGAAAAAACGCTTATCAATTGCATGCAGCGGCGGCGTGCAGATCTTCATTTATTGTTTCGGTAGCATTGATTGCAAAGTATTCTGCTATACTGGAACCCGTATCAAATGCACTTCAATCAAAGACCATATTCAGCCTATTCTTGACGTGTTACGACTTCATCAAAGATGCGGAGAACGTAACAACTGGCATATTGAAAGAAGCAAGTGACATGGCTTCTCATTTAAAAGTAGACATAACTGCTACTCGCATTCCTGGCCGACAGCAGCATAGAAGCAATCCTCTAGCCGAAAATTCATCCGAATTTTGGAGTAGGGCTCTGATAATTTCTTTCTTGGATTCTATACTGTAGACAAAGCCAGTATTTTCATTGACGAATTACCATCCTAGTAAGATGACAGATGTTTCATTGGAGCAATAGAATGAAAGTACTTCATCCAGTGTAACTATCTTATCTACAATTTAGAAGGAATAGAAGGAGAAAGGGGAAGCGCCACACATAATTATGGTTTTAAAAAAGAGCGAATTGATTTTCCCGGCAATTAGAAAGACTTTGCTGATATTGCTTTCACAGCCCTGCACAACATGGACTATCGAGCGTTCATTTAGCTCTGGTGAAAACAGGTTAAATGAGTAAGCCATGTTAAGCAATCACCGACAAGGAATTTTCGCTAACAAGGAGCAACTAAAATTACTTCTAAAACAAATTGCTTCAAATTCTCTTTAAATTTCTTCAAAATTATATATTATTCTCCTCAAAGGAACGTTTCAAAATAAATAATACCATGTAAATAAGCTAATTTTATTTTATTTAATAGTGTATTTTTTCTTATATATGTGTTTCTATTTTAAAAGATGACCATCGATCATTTTACACCCCACTTGTGGCGTTTTGCTGTTTCGGACTCGTAAAATATTTTATTAAATAAATAAATAAATTAGCACATTCTTTTTTATAATTTATTTTTAGACCTTTGTAATACAATACAATACAATACAATCCTTTATTTGTACATTCTAAAAGATTTTTTCGTCCATATACATGCAGTTCTTGTACAAAATCAGCACTAGGCTGAGGATTATTGAGTTCGAATTTATTATTACTTATTTATATTATAATGGTAGGTTTATTATGTTCATTCATAAATGTATATACACACACATGAATACACATATATACATACACACACACGTGCATACTTCCACACACATACACACATTTTAATTTTGTTTTTGCTCTTTAATTTATTTATTTTATACTTTAAAGTTCACATGTACCTCTTATATTCCACATCCATACTTGATTTACTTTATAGTTAGTATTATATATTTATTTTTTTAATGTTTCTTGGAAGTAAACTTCATAGTGGGCTCTGCCCAGCCTCTTCCACTCGTGCCTCTCCATAGCTACTCTTGCCCAGGTTGCTTCTCCACATGTTCTCCACATCTCTTCATTCCAGTTTCTCTCGGGTCTCCCTCGTTTCCTATTGTTCTCCCAAGGTGTCCACTCCATTAAAGCTTTAGTCCAGCTGTCCTGTTTTCTTCTTATGACATGACCAGCCCAATTCCACTTCTTGCTGTGCACCCTTTCCACTATGTCTACGAGTCCAGAATGGGTTCGAAGCCAACTTTTGCTCTTCCTATCTTTCCGAGTGTATCCCATCATATATCTTTCCATGTTTCGTTCCACCACTCTCAGTTTGGCTACTACTCTGCTGCTTAATCTCCAGGTCTCACATCCATAGGTAATCACCGGTAGTACTGTAGATTCCCACAGTTTTTTCTTTAAGTCTTGACTTACTTTACTCTTAAAGAAGCTGCAGTTTTTCAGTAAAGCTTTCCAGCCGAGATTTACTCTTCTTTGTATTTCACCCCATTGACCTTCGACACTGAGGAGGTGGCCTAAATAAACAAAATGTTTTACTTCTTGTAAGGGTAAGTCTTGAATGTGGTCTTCTGTTTCCCCATTTACTATTATCATTTTACATTTTTCAGCATTTATATTTAGTCCTATTCGTTTGCTTTTTTGCTGGAGTTCTTCTAGCATTTCTTTGGCTTCTTGGACAGATTTTGCAATTAATACCTGGTCGTCCGCAAATTCTATATGGTTCAACCACTCTCCGTTGACCTTAATTCCTCTACCGTCCCATTCGAGCGAGAGCATTATTTCTTGGTATACAGATGTAAAGAATTTGGGTGAAGGCACATCTCCTTGTCTGACTCCTCTATTTATTTTTATGTCAACCGAGTCTTGGTCAAGAAAATATTTTGCAGTAGCTCCTGTGTATAATGCTTTAAAAATATTGATTATATTTGTGCTTACTCCTTTGTTTTTTAGCATCTCTATTATAGTTCCTATTTTTATCTTATCAAAAGCTTTTTCATAGTCCAGAAAAAGAAGAACAAGTTGGAATTGGTAATCTTGGGCTTTTTTAATTAATTCACTGATTACATAGATGTGGTCGATAGTTGAGAAGTCTTTTCGGAATCCTGCTTGATGTTTGGTTAGTTCTAAATCTAGTAGGTTGCTTATTCTATACAGTAATATTTTTGATAGTAATTTGTAGGGTACAGATAGCAGACTTAAAGGTCTGTAATTTTTTAGTTCTTTTTTGTTTCCTTTCTTATATAGAAGAATTAGTTTTGCTATGCTCCATGTATCTGGAAGTGAGGATTCTTCAAGACACTTATTAAACAATTCCACCAAATACTGGATCATTGTGTTTCCACAAGCTTTGATGATCTCTGGAGTAATGTTGTCTAGTCCGCTGGCTTTCCCATCTTTCAGCATACTAACCGCCCATTCAACTTCTTCTTTCAGTATCTTTGGTTCCACCTCCTGCTCTGAAGTAGTTATTAACATTTTTTTATGTGACCCTAAAGCCCATTCCTTATCTCTGTAAAGTTTTTCATAATAATTTTTTATACACATGAGAATATCCTCCTTATGGTTAAGTTCTTGGCCGATTTCATTTTTAATTGATATTATTCGAGTTTTGATATTTCTAGTTGTTTTTAGTTTACTTCCTTCTTGTGTAGCCTTTTCTAATCGTTCATTTCTCTTACTATCCAGCCAAAGTGTTAAATTTGATCTGATTGCTTTACTGAGTGTTACATACTCAATTTTTCTTGATAGTTTGCCTTTAAGTTTCCGCCGTTCCTTCATCATTTGTTTAATGATTTTTGGAGGATTTCTACAGTTATTAATTCTCGGTCTATCAATTTGGTTGCTTATGTCTTTAACAGCCTTTGTTACTAGTTGTGTTAAGTGTTCTGTAGCTAGATTGATGTCTTCCATGTTCCCTTCCTCACTTGTCAAAGAAGATATTATTTCCTCTATCCTGTGGGCTTTTAATTCTTCTATGGAGAGTTTCTTTCCTACTTTTCTTTTAACTTTCCTGCGTTTTTTTCCGGAGTAATTTAGTTTTGCACCTACAGCTCTATGGTCACTACCAATATCGACTTGCCTTATAACTTTTACTTGTTTAATAATAGCTAGATCACTGCTTATTATGAAGTCTATTTCATTTTTGCTTGTCGTTTCTTATAAAATGTATTCATTATTTGTAGCCTCATCTCTTGACAATACCTCACTAATTTCCAGCCTCTACTATCACGTTCTCCGTATCTATATCGTCCTATAACATTCTCTTCGTTTTCCTCCTTTTGTCCAATTTTACTATTCATATCCCCCATGACGATCAGTATGTTTTTTCCACTTCCTCCATCTTCATTAATCATTTTAGTGAGGTTTTCATAGAATATTTCCGTTTCTTCTTCTCTTGATTCACTTGTTGGTGCGCAAGTTTGAATAAAAGTTATGGTTCTTTTACCGTCTCTTAATTTAAACCTCGCCATCCAGTCCAGTAAATTCTATGATATCTTCTTTTCTACTATTTCTAATTAAGAATCCGACGCCATTTCTCCCTTTCTCCATTCCATTATACATAGAAATATATCCATTTTTTCTTTCTATTATGTTTTCTCCACATCTCCAAACTTCTGCTAATCCCTACCACTTCTAATTTCGTTTCCTGTAAGGCCAATTCGAGTTCCAAGATATTGTCTTTGTTTTAGTAATGTACGGACAGGAAAGGTCTTGAAGTGTAGATAAAGAATATGCAACTATTACACTTAATAATCAAACTTAATCGTACAGAAACCGGCGATTATCGCCTCACGTAATTACGTGAAGCACACCTTACTTGTTTTGTTTTTTAAATTTTGTTTTGTTATGCATAGTTATACTAATATAAATTTCTGCATTAGAAGATTGTGAGATTAAAACTACATGGAAAAAGCTCTTGTAACATTGCTTGTTTAAAAAGTAAGGCGAGCTTCACGTAAGTACGTGAGGCGACAATCGCCTCGGTTTCTGTACGAATAAATTAAAATTATTAAGCGTGAAATTAAATAGTTGCATATTCTTATACGGCGGATGACTAAAAAAGGTTTTTACTCACCCGCCATATTGGCCGCCATCCTAAAAATATTAAGCGTGAAAAATCCGAAAATCCTACAGTTGTCACAAATGCCGAGATGAACCTGAGTGCCGAGTTTGATGTTGCTAGCTATAGTCGTTTATGAATTGAAACATGCCAACGGACAGACACAGATAGTTCATTTTTTTAATTTTTATAAAAACCCCTATTGAGACAAAACGAAGATATTATGTATTAAATGATATTATGTTAATATTATGTAGGAGGGGACATAAAAACAGCTTTTTCTAGGACTTAAGTTTCACTTCTAATGCGTGAGAGTCCCTCAAATATTTTTTTACCAACCATGCTCGATAAACCTCTGAATCAAGCCTGATTGACAATAGGTCATCGGAGCTTGACGCTACAAAAAAGATTTCATCCTGTTCTTTTTATTCATACTTTGTTTGTTTAATTTTCAGGTAGCCGAGAAGCAGCGTTTACTTACGCTATAACAGCTGCAGGAATAGCCTACTCGATTTCTCGCGGCTGTAGGGACGGGCAACTCTCTTCTTGTAGTTGTTCTAGAGCCGCTAGGCCGCGAGACCTCCACGAACAATGGATCTGGGGAGGTTGCGGTGACAACCTCGAATACGGCTATAAGTATATATTATTTTTTCCCCCGGCAAACTTGCCTATTATATCTTGATCATTTACAGTGTTGAGAATCCCATCGGACATCATCGACCTGGGTGTATTGTGCAACTTTTTCGACGAAAATATCCGTCAAAATAAATTATTTACAATTAAACTTTTAAGTTGAAACCCATCAAAAGTTATCATTCAAGTGGACAACATTCAATGCATTTATTAGTTTTTACAAAGTTGTGTACCGAATCTACTGCTTGTTCAAGTTTGTCGGGTGATGTTTTCGGGTTTATTTGAAACGAGAGAAGAATTGTGGAAGCTCGCTATTATCCCCAGCTACGTACAGAAGAGGCTCGTCCCGTATTTATTTTTTGTTTCATTTTACTCCAACTATTCGCAGACGATAAATTCATCGACTTGAACATTCAACATGGCGTAATGTAACCGAGTCGATCGTCTCAAGCGGCTTTTACTAATGTTTGTTTTTCCATTTCCAAATATAAATAAAATACCAAGTTCAATTTTTAAATTTTTGGTAGTTTTATTACTATGGAAAGATTAAATTTTAAATAATCCAAATTACAATTATCAATAACTACGGGAGACATTCAGAGAAAAATACACCCCCGCACCGAGAATCGAACCACGGGACCTCCGTTTACCGTACAGGTGCTCTTACCATCTGAGCTATTCGGGAGAATGATTCTTCTCTGTCGCAACTGATACATATTCCCGAATCCAAGCCTTAAATCTTATCCTAAAAATCTAGAGAGCCAAATATTCACGGCAACAGAACTAGACCGAGAAAATACCAAGGCATTGGCAATTTTATCCGATTTAATTAGTTTTATAATTCCTATTTAAAAAAAAAGAAAAAAAAAAGTCGATGCTACTGTCGGCTCGAGTAAAGCTTATATAGCATATTTAAAAAATCTATCTCCTTACAATGATAAAGCAGAGAGAAATGTATGCTGTCATTGCTTGAGTATTACAATGTTTATGTTGCTCTAGCAAAATCCCGGTTAATATTGCCTCTCTTGACATAATATTATTTAGATAAATACTTGCCTACACATGCCTATAGCTATATCAAGTAAACATGGTTTATTAGCTCGTATTGGGAGCAGGCGTATTCTGTTAACATGTATAGCAAGCTCGGTTTTCCGGACCTTCTATTTGAAAGGCCCTTTATATCCAATGCATATGTGTTCTGTATAGACTAAGGAATTGGACGGAAATTAATTATACCGATATAGAAGTCGGACAACGTGTACTAGACTAGCACCTTATTCGACGGCTTTACTCGACTTGAAATGGGAGCCTGTACTAGTACAACGAGGTATACATTAACCTGTAATACGCTTCCACAGTAATTCTCTTCTTTCCTGAGTTGCAGTAAGTTTGGTTGCAACCTCAGAGTTATCGAGCTGTTTTAACAAAATAACAATCAACTCGAACGGGATCTTGTAAAATTGTGATAAATGAAAAAAAAAAACGATCAGTATGTTT
>KZ653623.1:26390-37040 GCA_001010745.2 Gerris buenoi | reverse complement strand
ATTTTTTTTTATATAGGAATATTTTGCATTTTATTATCATATTATCAACGGCTTATGTAACTTTGAAATAATTTTTTTTATTAAAATTTTTTTTTCTTAGTTCTTTTTATTTGGTAAATATCAATAATATTTATTTTTATTTTATAATTAAGAAAAATACATATTAAATGTAGGCATCTAGCAATAACCCATTGTATGGGAAATGTAAATTTCTCTTAGTAATAAATTTCTATTCTATTCTATCACTATTTGACGGTCGGATGATACCTTGTTGCAACATATATTCAATTTCGGGTTTCACGTCCGTTAGTTTGTCAGTTTGTGGATATCCTCCGAGGTCGAGCGAAAGCGGGAGAACCCGAAGTTTGAATGGATGGTAAACTTGTTGTCCGGTATGTTGTTTTAAAGGTTTGTCGACTATGTCCACGCCGCTAAGTTTTTTGATAGCCTCTGGTACCTCTGAACTGATGGTAGATACCTTAGGAGAAGCCAAGTTAGTAACTCTTAGAGTAGGAGTCGCTAGCGATGTTGTGGAATCAAGAAGACGTTTCCGTCGTAAGTCTACAAGTAGATTGAAATTTCGAGGAAAATCTGCTCCATCTTTACCTTGTTTGACTTCGGCAATCAAGAGTACAAAAGGAAATATACCCCTTATCGTGGATAATCAAACGGCTAATATCACTTATAACATCCCCATGAGGTTGGTTTTGGGGTTTTCCTACTCGGAGCTCGAATTAAAAGAGCAGGGCTAAGTAAATTTCTTGGCGTTTTTGCGAAATCTCTTGTGATAGTAATACCAGTCTCCAACCCTACCAGATGATGCTGAACGGGTTCGTGGCCTAGATCTTGAACGACGAGTTCTTGTAAGCCGTTTAAAATCAGAGAATTGTTTCGAAAGGATCTCGATTTTCTTTGACATTTTGGCTAGCTCTAACGATTGTTTACTAGAAGTCGCGGTGACGACGGGTATTTTTACAGACTGGTTAGATCAGGTATTTGATCGGTCATCTCTGCTAACTTATCCAGGTCAGATGTATCGCTAGCTTGCATTATCGTAGGGTGTGGGCAGGCAAGCGTTTCATCCCCAAACCTTTGATATTCTTGTCGGTCCATCAAGTTGTTTTATACCTCGCAATAACTGCCAAGTAGTGCTAACGCCTGGATCCAGATGGCTAACAAGTTTGTTTAGTTTGTTCTCCTGCGTATCTCCATAATGTTTCATTATAGCACTTGGATAGTTTCATATTGCCGTGATTCTGGGGATCCCACCCTATGGCAGACATTGCATCACGAGAAATAATATTAATCTAACCAAAATATTTTTTTTTACCACACAAGTGGTTTTTAGTCAGATTTCATGACTTTTGTACGGTTCCTAAGGAAGGATCTCTCTCTGAACTCTTTATTCCCACACATTAGAGTCAAATAAAAGTGAAGTTAAGAGCTTGACATGGTCTATGGAGATTGGAGAACTATGAGACCTATGGCATTGAAAGAACTTAAGATTTTGTAGGTGCGTCGACGTAAAATGAAGGAAGAACAAGAATTAAAATAAGAAGAATGGTATCAAAACTACCATTTTCAAACCAATTATTCTCTACTTCTACTTTTTTTTTTTTATCTACAGGTGACGGACTTATATATTTAGGCAGCTTTTACGTAATTCACGCTGCAGACCCTCAAAAACCCTTGTTTGTCACCTACAGTATAATATATACACTGGCAGCTATTGTGAAATTTTGACTTTTTGACTTGGCTGGGCGGAACCCTGCTGCGTTTCTGAATAAGATTTTTTAGATTTATTGCTTTGTTATAGTAAAGATATTTACAATGATTAATACACAATACAATCTTGCGTTTCTGAATAAGATTTTTTAATTTTCAAATTGGGATAAAACTGTAGATTTGTATAAAATACACTCTTCTTTTTATATAAAATATACCTGTATATACCTATATATGTATATATAAATATATATATATATANCCTAAAAATGCCTTCATATAATCAAGTAGTGTCCTGATGACACCTTGAAATTATTTGTTATTGCCAAGCTAAGGCAACCACATTTATTCCAATAAAAAGAGATGATCTTCAAATATATAGGTTTGTTCCAACCACACTTCAAACTAGTTTGAAATTGTCCGACGCATACGCATTACCAAAAGGCGTTCAATTTTGGTCCAATGCGCTTGCATTGGACAGTTTCAAACTAGTTTCAAGTGTGGTTGGAACAAACCTTATATAATAACTTATGTACAGAAATATCTAAATGAATCTACTAAATTTTACTTTTTCTAAATATAAAATTAAGCCTGAGGCAACAGGCTTAACAGCTCGTAATAAAATAATCAGAACACCAAGTTGTGAGTTCCAGGCGAGGTAGGAAGGCAGTCCCTTAAAGGCCACCAGGCTTAGAGTGTGAAAACCACAACTGAGAGTGGTGTTAGAATGGTCTGATTTTGGAACTCAAATTGTTCATGGCCATAGGCGTAATTAGACAACAAGCCAGGGGGGGCTAAACCTACCGGGGGATCTATAGGTATAGAATACCTCCAAAAAAATATCCTTCCCTCCCCCCTCCCCCCAGAAAATTTGGCCCCTGAAAACGTATTTTTTATGCTCTTTAAGCCTCTCATATTGAACTAACACCTTCTAAGTCTAAGTCTAGTACTGTAATACTCATTTTAATTTTCGAAACATTTGTTTTCATTATCTAATACATTTGTGTAAATTAACTCTCCTTTTTCTAGTAGTTTTTTGTAGATTTGTACACTATCTTACTTTATTTAGTATTTTTGAGTTGTGTGAGAACATTAGAATGTGAACTTATACCAAGAACCGGAACCGAGCGCCCATGGCGCTTGAAAGGTAAAGCTATTTTTTAAATGTGCTAGAAAAATGAAGAAGCAGTTCCATTTTTAGGCATATTATTAAATATGCTTGTTTATCAATAAGTATAAAGACAAAAGGTTTGAAATTAAATTTTGTCAAATAAATATATAGTCCAGTTATTTTAGTTATAAATATGGCTTCTGTTCCTGAGCTTCAGCTATTTGTTTGTTTACTGCTTTTTGACATTCCAAAAAACATATTGATAATCGGCAACATGAGCGTGATTGCGTTAATAGAATGCAATACTCTTTTGATACTTCCTACTTTCCAATTTGTCATACCACGTTCCACGTTCAAGGGGGGACCACTGCCGAGATGTTCGTTACCCATAAGGCAACCACATTTATTCTAAAATAAATGAAGGTTTGTTTTGATTAGTTGGTCTTAAAATAGGTATTAGTTGTAATAACTCATCAAGATAGTAGCCGAAATTATATTTTTTAATAATTGTTGTGTATTGAAAGCTGTCACTTTTGATTATGACATGAATGTAAACAATGCGCTTTCTTTTCTTCTCTCACCGTCCCCTACACGTGGACATATCGTTGGCTCGGTTTTGATTCGACGTTAGCGAGATCCCAGGTACAAAGTTTTGTGCTTTTATAAGTTAAAGATAGGTACTTATTTAGTTAGATTTTTTTTTTTTTTTTTTCATTTTCAAATATTGAAGGGGGGCTAATTAGAATTTCAAATTCTGTAGGGTGGGCTAATTATTTTTGTATCGGAGATAATAAGGACTTTCGAACAATAAATGAAGTTTTGCTCCAGAAAGAAGGCGCCTGCCTTTTCTTTTTGCTCCTCTAGAAACACTGTGTACTTGTTTAAATACTGGCAACTATTTAAAGGTCTGGCAAACTGCACCTTGAGCATGTAGCCTCCACCTCCCTTCCACTACCCTTCAGCATGTAGCCTCCACCTCCCTTCCACTACCCTTCAGCATGTAGCCTCCACCTCCCTTCCATTACCCTTCAGCATGTAGCCTCCACCTTCCTTCCACTACCCTTCAGCATGTAGCCTCCACCTCCCTTCCACTACCCTCTTGGCCACCCTCCTCCAGTGCTCCCTTAGCTTTTACTCCTTACCTAAATGAACTGCAATACCCCGGAGGTTTGTCCAGAAAACAGAGAGGGGGAGCCTAAGCTAACCATAATTTTGCAGTCCTGTGGGTCAAGGTTTAATGGGTTTTGAAAAACATTGTTTTTAGAAATCATCAATCTTTTTTTTGATATTTTGTACTTTATTAAATTGATTAACTTAGTAATATGTATTACTTGTAATAAAAGTTTTAAAACATATTTTTTCCTCCCATTCTAATTCTTTTATCTCTTCGTATGTTTTTACATTATTTCTTTTTAGTGTTGTAATTGGGTTATTATTGGTATTTGCTTCATGTTCATTGTAAATTATGTATTTTATTTTTTACCGGGTGCTTATTGCAGATTATATGAGTTGAACTTATTTTAAGCTCAACTAATAAACACTCATGGCTAAAGTTACTAATTCTTTGGTTAAAGTTTCTTTAACTTGACTACGTCATTCCTTTGAGGGATTTGCGCACCACTTCTTTAAACTTATCACAGACGGATAATTTTTTTTTTTGCTTTCCAGGAGATTACATCCGTGATAAATACGACGGAGCGACAGAAGTAAGAATAAATAGAAGAGGACGACTGCAGACCAGAGATGTGCACTTTAACAAACCTAGCGCACACGATCTTATTTATATAGACCACTCTCCCAACTACTGTGTCTTCAACCAGACCAATGGCTCCTTAGGTAAATTCGACAACATAGCTCTAATTTTCATGTTTTAATCCTTCCGTGGGCTGTACTGCGATAGATTAGATTAACAGCTCGGGGTCCAAGAGGTAGCGACACTATTTGTTATAATATTTCTACTAAGTTGGAACTTCCATGTTTTGTTGTTTTGATATTGTAAATAAACAAAACAGCAGTCTACTGCGACTAATATTTTTAATTATTTTAATTATCCAAATCGAAGTTGTCCACAATAATAGTTAACCATTACTGAAAAAAATATATAAAATAAAGTAAGTAAATGGTCTTATACCTACAAGATAGAAACTTTTTACTGTGATAAAGAATATCAAAGTATCAGAAGTGTGGCTTACAAGCCTGAAATCTTTCCTCCACAGTCTGTGCCAAACAAGAGTTAGTGCGTTGACACACGGGGGGGGGAGCCAATGAGAGCTCAAGATTTGTACTCTGGACAACCATATACGAAGGTGAATGTAGTGGCTTGGAAAATACCCCTCAGAGGTTGGCCAATCTGTGTGTCACTCGATATCCCGCGCTGTTAACACGCTAACTCTCGTTTAGGACACAGACTGTAGTGGTATTTCATTTGAAAAAAAAATAAATAATAATAATAATGGATTCTAGCAATAGTTTAATGATGCTAAAGCTTGGTAGACGCGATAGAATACATGTTCTCCAGACCGCAGTAGCTCTAACGTATTGCATTAACCGTGACATTAAATCTATCGTATAATGATAATGTTATGGCTATAAGAAGTTTGGATATGGCTAATAACTAATTCTCGGACAAAGGGTACTTTGAGGTCGTTGTGAAGGATAAAATTGTATACAGAGAAGGGAGCGTTAGCTATTTTCCTTAAGATCTTGGATTGGAAAGATTGGATATGATATAGGGATTGGAGGACTTATTGCAAGCCCGGAGCTCTATGCTGTATGTCTATATGGGCTTAATTATGGTGTTATAAATAAGTACTCTGTCATGCATGTTGAGTTTAGATGTGTTGTGTGAGAGTCTATGTAGTAATTCGTAGCGAGTATTGCATGTTTGACACATATGGTTAGTGTGATGTGGCCATGTATAACGGCGATCTAAGTAAAGCCCCGAGTAGCGGTTGGAATGGGAACGAGGAATAAGGATTTGGTTTAGGGATGATAAAATATAATTCAAAAGGATTTTTTTTATTTAATATAATCGAAAAAGGAATCACTATCACTCAATTATTTTTCCATATTGCAACGTTGACAACATCTTCCGAAGCTTTAGCCACTTTGCAACGAAAGTAGAAGGTGCTTATTTAACAATAACTGCTTGTAGCATCAGCATTATCCGATAGATTGTTATATAATGACAGTAAGTAATCCAATAAGTGAGATCGACTGCGGTCTGGACAACATGCATTCCGTCTCGTTCCCCAAGCTTTAGCAGCATTAAACTGTTGCTAGACTAACATTGTTTTGTTGTTGTATTAAATGAAGTACTGTAACCCAGTGGAAGCTAAAACACCTTAAATATTAGTGTTTTTAGGGGTTTCGTTGGTAAAAACAAAAACATAAACCCTTACAGTTTCGTTCCTGTGTCTGTCTGTCTGTCCGTTACTCTGAACGCTTCCAATAACTTTTGAATCAAAAGAGATAAAAACATGAAACATTCTAGTATTAAAGATAAATATCGTTTCGACGCAAAGGAAAAATATAGCGAACTCAATATTTTTAGTCGTTCAAAGCCAAAATAGCGGATAATTCATTACACTTGAATTTTTTTTTTCTTTTAAATTTTGTGTGGGGGTATCAAAAGAACGGTATTTAAGAGTAGATTACAAATATACACAACAATTGTGGGTAGTGTTTAATTTTCCACACCATTTTATCAAAAATACATCGACATTTGGCGTGTCCCCCCCCCCCCTAAAAATCGTATTTCCGCTGTTACTAAAAATATAGAAAAATATGCAAATTGTGTGGTCTAATTGGCCAAAGAAAAAATAAGATTAGCGATTTGATCTGATTAACTGGGAATCCAAAATGGCGGCTAATTTCAATCACTGGGAAAGAAATATTATATTAAACTTTGATTGGGGAATAAAATGAAAGGTATTGAAGAGTATAGATTACAAAGATATATAACACTTGTGGAAATCGTTTAATTTCGTGAGACGCCCAACCAATCTATTTTTTAGCTTTTTCTTTATACCTCTTTACCTATATGTCATGAAAAAAAGTTTTCGTATATTTCTTCTAGAGCTCTAAATTTGCAACAATTTTATATTTCACATTTTTTCTTAAACCCTATACTTACCAGTCAGATTTTTTGGGTATATAGAAGAACAAATAACCCCCACTAACTAAAAAACCACTAGTGACCAATACTAACCGCCACTAACCAAGAATATATTATGTTATATGCTATTAGTTAAATCCAATAAAAAAAAAAATAAAAACATTCAGCAGGTATCCGGTCGAAATCCCAACAGAATAAACTATTTCTTCCCTATCTTATAGAGCACTAAATTTGCAACAATTTTCATATGAAACATTTTTTTTCTATACCCTATACTTTCTGAAATATGGAGCATATATTTTGTTTTACTGCAAAACACCATTAGTGTGCAAGGCATATGTGGACTATGTGAAAAGACATTTTGGGTTCAATGTCATTGTAGTTTTTGATGGGTACACAACCCAATCGATGGAACTCTAAAAAGCATTAAAAAAGAAACCACATAGCTCCAACTGCTCAAAAAAGAAACCAAAAAAGGCTTACATTACTTTGCTCTGTAATTTTCATCACACACCAATTACCTCAAGTCTTTCAATCTTCCCCCAAAATTTGCACATCGAAACAAATAAGGTGAAGAAGACGGGAAAAAAATTGTTGAAAATAAGACCAGTTTTTANAAAAAAAAAAAAAAAAATAATAATCATAATTTAAATAAAGTTTAAAATAAAGACCAGGTTTTAAAAAATGGTATTTTTATATTAATTATTTTTTATCCCCCTCCCCGTCAGATTTTATAATTTTTATTGGTGTTTTTAGGCATGCTATAAATGTAAAGGTTGTTAACCAACCTTTTGTAACCACCCATAACCAGATCTAACCAAATATATGTATAAGCGACTTGAATACTACCTTGAAACTTTTTTTTAAATTAGTTATGTTTCGTGGAGGTTATTGTTAGTTATTGGTTACTAGTGGTTGATAATGGTTATTATTAATAATGGTTAACTAATGGTTATACTAACCATCATTTACCAAAATTAATCACTTTTCTTAAAAGTAACCACCCCTAACTATTACTAACCTAGGCTAACCCTTGTTTTGGTTAGCTATGTTTAGTGGCGTTTATTGTTGGTTAGTGGCGGTTAGGCAAAGATAGACCCGTCGTCTAAAGAAAAAATGTAATTTTTGGTATTTTCAAAACAACAAAAAACATTCCATCTTTGAAGCTCAATATTTGGGAAAGTATAAGGTTTAGGAAAGAATGTGAAATAATAAAATTGTGGCAAATTTGGAGCTCTACAAGAAAGATACGAACACTTTTTTTCATGACATATAGGTAATGAGTTATAAAGAAAAACTAAAACAAAAAACACTAAAATTTAGCGTATTTTAAAAAAAATGGACTTTGTAGAATAGGGTGGAGACTTTGTGTCGTCGCTTCCCGGGCTGTAACTATTTCTAACCTTGATTATGATCTACGTGAAAGAAATTCACATATGCTTCACTTATATGCCTATTTAATAAATTAATTTTTATTAAGGAATGTTTATACAGGTACCTATTTGCTGTTTTTAGGTACACAAGGGAGACAGTGTAACAAACACTCACTGGGCCTGGACGGCTGCAAACTAATGTGCTGTGGAAGAGGATACAACACTAGAAAGACAACTATCAAGGATAGATGTAACTGTAAATTTCACTGGTGCTGCTTCGTAAATTGTCAACTTTGCGAGAAAACAATAGACATTCATACCTGTAAATAAATCCGACAACTCTTCACCGTATTAAAAATGTTAAAATTTCAGACTAACTGCCATCTTAGACCATGTCCTCGGAAAAAGCGTGGAAACGGTCATTTTCCCACATAACAGCTGGTCGTTTTCTTATTTTTCCTAGAACATATCGTTAACAACTCGTTCAATTAACAAGCTATTGCATCACATTTACTTGTGTTTGTTCATACCTATAGATTTAGCAATAAAAACTTATTTTTAGTTTAGTCTGCAATGTGAATTGATGGCGTAGACTATACTATTAGACATTGCGCATAAGAATTCACAATCGTAAAACAAAAAATAGTAATAAGAGAAATGTATAATGATTTGCTTCCAGATCTTATAACCCGATGATTTATTTTAAACGATTGCACAAATACCGTTAAGCAACTTACCACTATTTTATTTAATAGCGCTATACCGCTTATTTATTGCGCAATGCGTAATTCCAACTCAAATGTATATACGTGTAACAATAATCAGTAATAGA
The DNA here is from genome assembly GCA_001010745.2 of Gerris buenoi. NCBI lineage: Eukaryota > Metazoa > Arthropoda > Insecta > Hemiptera > Gerridae > Gerris > Gerris buenoi. Next base: position 27,882 of record KZ653623.1, on the reverse strand, counting down.
ATAACATTCGCCCTCTTTTGTAGGCATAAAATCGAGGGTTTTTCTTTAAAATTTTAAATAATTTAATCTTACGTGAAGATTACGATATAATAACAAGCATTATAAATGAAGAATATTAATAAAATAATATTTTATATGTACATATAATCACTTAATCGTCGATTCATAAAAAATCTTAAAATGTATAGATATAGACACGGCAAGAAACTTTCGAATTCTTGTATAATGTTTTCATACACTCCTTAATGTCTACTTTCTCTTTTGGTTGTAAATAAATAACAATTAAAGAAAAAAAAAATATTTATTAGATAAATAAATACATAGATTTGTGTAAGCTTATTACCCTACGTAGACTCGTTCATTATTTTTATCGAATATTCTCGTACACCTCCAAAAGAATTTACAAGTGCAACCAGTATTCCATGGTTTTCATTTAATTATTTTTTAATTGAATGAAACATCTTGATCAACATAACTTAAAGAAACTAATTCGTTTGATCATGAAAGAATTATAAATACAAATAGCAGATATTTAGTTTAAAAAGTTGTGTTCAAACGAATCATTACTTCAAGTTATTTTGATCGAGTTTTACTATTGACTGCTTAATGCTATTTAAGGCATTAATTAGCCAATGCTATTAAGGGGGGGGGGGCTAAGGGGGCTTGAGAACCCTTAGAATCGAATTAGCCTCCCAGGAAACAAATTAGCCCCAACTGATTTGTCATCGTCATCACCCTTCTTAAATTATCGTAAAGCCACATTATCGTAGAGCCCATAGTTACGCCACTGTTTAATACGTAAAATAAGTAATCTTCATATTAACTTACACTTAAACGATTTCATGAAATGTATTGAATATTTAATTCTGCTTAAAAAAAAATCATGTTATTAACAATGTTTTGGATTCCATAATTTTTACCTGAAAGAACTAACAAAAATTAATTTAATATAATAAAGTCACTTAAGTTAAAACTTGTTAACCTTTTCCTGCATTAAATAAAGATATATATTTGTAAATAAACAGGTCAAGTGTGCGCTAGTCAGCACACAGCGAGGGTCCGTAGGCAACACTTTATTGTTTAAGTTGTACCCAATTGATGGTGTATTTTAAAATACTAAAAAGCTTACTTTGAACTATCCTATGGGTCTGATATTCTCAAAACACATAAACAAACTTCTGATGAAGTTTTTTTTTTTTTGCCAAAGAACCAGTTTATAAACATATATAACTACATCCAAACGAGCATAATTAGGCTAGGCGCACACTGGCGACTTTTTGCCCGCAGACAATTTTGTCGCTACCTAAAGGCCTTATAAAATATAGGGGAGTGCGCACACCTGAGACAAAGACAGATGACAGACAAAAGTGTCGTCGAGCCTAGGATACAGCCTGCGACATTTTTGTCTGCAGACTGTCTTTCGGTCGACCTAGGCAATTGAATAACATGGAAGTGCGCACACTGAGGGCAAAACAGTCTGCAGACTGTCTGC
>KZ653623.1:7455-19255 GCA_001010745.2 Gerris buenoi | reverse complement strand
CCAGGGACCTTCCTAAAAGTTAACAATTGGCTAAAAAATAGTATTGATAAATTTTTATCTATAACTGATAACGTTAACTGTGCCTAATGTAGGTATACATAAAAATGCCATAAAACTTAACATGACATGAAAAAGTGTATATACCACTAAATTATGGTTAATCTGTAAGTTTTAGCAACATGTGGTAAAAATAAAACTTGAAGGCAACAACATTTTCTATAAAATAAGACAAGAATCAGGTTTCTAGGGTGATTAGCTTTCATTTTATTAAGAAAAAACGGTGGTTTTTTCCTAAAAATCGCAGTTTCTTGCTAAATTTCAACCTACATTAGGCACAGTTCACGTTATTAGTTTGAGATAAAACTTTATCAATACTATTTTTTAGCCAATTGTTAACTTTTAGGAAGGTCCCTGGGGAAAAAATTGAAATTTAATTTCTTGTGATANGAGTTGATTACAAATATATATACCACTTAGGGTTAGTGTTTCTTTTTCACCGCCATTTTGTTAAGAAACATCGCAATTTTTCGTTCCCCCCACCCCCCTCCTCAACCTTACTAATTTTGTTTCACAAAACCAACGAAACCCTTTTTACGTGAGAATTCACGCCTTACCAATTTATTTTTTTTAGCTCTTCTAAGCCTATGTCCGTTAAAATGAATGAATGAAATGATTGTAGAGATATCCTGGGAGGTTGTCCTCTGAAAATCTACACTTGATGAAATCATAGAATCGATAAATAGCATAAGTACTGCCCTCCTCCAATGCTCAGCCGAGGATTTTGCTGGAGTGTTAGACCGGTTTATCTGTTTTTTCAACAGTTCTAGAAGGTGGAAGGTAATAATGATACAAGAGCTTTTCATCAGAGAGTACAGGAGCTGAGGAAAGGGTTTCAACCCCGCTACGTTTTTTGCACGGATAAAGATGAAAGTCTTATTGGTGATAAGGGAAGGATACTTCAGAGATGGCAGAATATTTTCAGGAATTGCTAGAAGGTGAAGAGGAAGTAAGTGATCAAGGGAATTGGGAAGATATAAGTGAGGGTGACCTAGATGAGAATGAAGTAGTAGTTAAAGATCTTTATACTCCACCAGCGGAAGAAAAAGAAAAGGTGAGGATAGTAGTAGAGAGTGTAAACGCAAATAAAGCACCGTGGGATGATAATATCCCAGCAGAATTATGGAAGAATGGAGGAGACTGTTTAAATCATAGAGTAACGGCACTATTGCAAGACATATGGACCTTGGAAGTGACACCGGCAAGGTCATGCAATGTTTTAGACAAGGAGAAATTGTTTCTACGACACGTTCAATTTTTTTTTTCTTCTTTTTTTTCAAAGAATTAGGATTATAATGGACTGTATCTGAGGGGATTTCCTGTAAGGGGAAAGGTAAAAAAACAAGTTAAAGGTAAGGAAGGAATGATTAGAAATTAAAGATCTTGGCTGAGGACAGCAGAGGCGACCGGAGATAACACTGGCGTTGAGTGGGGAGCAGGTGAGTATAATTCACGCCCTTTCTCCAGAGATCGCGCCTCTAGTTCCGTTTAGGAAAAGGAAAGGTATCAGTAGGGAGATGAGGATCGTACACTTGTCGTTAACACCAAGAAAACGAAGTATATGTTTTCATATAGAAGAAACAATGTCTGGGAGGATAAAGTGCGAATCAAAGGAGAAGAATTTGAAAGAGTCAGAGATTTCAAGAACATATTTGAGATCCTTGATAACTGATGGGAGCGCTGTCTCAGAGAGAAAAAAGCCAGGATCGCGCTGGAAATAGTAGCTATTTTGCCCTACAACTCATCTTCAGATCACGAAACGTAAGCTGTAGCACAAAGCCCATGGTTTATAAAAGTTTAGTCCTACCCACGGTCACCTATGGGTCAGAGACTTGGACGCCAGTACTGACTGAAGAGGATAACCTCCGTAGATGGGAGCGAAAAATCTTAAGGAAGATATACGGAGCAGCTTGCGGGAATGGTGTTTGGAGATTCCGCACTAATCAAGAAGTGATGGGTCTATACGATCAACCAGACATTGTTGATGTTAGGACACCGACGAGTTTGATGTTTAGGACATGTGGTGCGCATGGAGGAATGCAGAGTCCTAAGAGTATGATGGATGAAGACCAGGAGGTGGAAGAAGAAGAGGCAGACCCAGAAGGAGATGGCCGGAGAATATCGAAGACGACGTTGGGCGTTCGCTCCGGGAGAGACGTGGCGCATTTTAACTGTAGTATATTGGCTACAGGCTCCAATATGGAATAATATTTTGCTATTATTAGTGTTGCCAGTTGCTAAGGGTCAACTAGCAAAAAAACTAACCTGAGAACAAGATCAGAGGAAGTGTGGTCCAAAATGCACAGCAAGAACCAAACTTAAAATGTTATTTTTTTTTAAAACAAAATTGCCAATTTATGAAGTGTCATGTCTTGGAACCTATTAGGCGCACAGAGTTGGCGTTGGATTTAAATTTTTGTAAATTTATTGAACTGTAGAAATAGTGAGATCAACTAAAACCAAATAAAGCATAGTTTACGAGAAATACAGCAAGACCTAAAAAAGTCTGAGTTTGTTAAAGAAAAAGGGATGTTTAGTCCAAGATACTTTTTGACAAAGGAATATCACCCTTCGGTATTATAAGGGGAGTAAGTCTGAAGAATAACTTTCCCTACATCTTCTTTAGATTGTTACTCCCCTCTATTTTTTTATATGGGGAGTAGCAATTTAAAGAAGTGCCGCCTATTCTATTATTTTAGTTTGTGGGTATCCCGTCCAAACGTTAGGGCCCCCGGGTTACATCTAAGTATCTTCTGTGCGTTTATAAATTACCCTTTTTTTCAGAATCTGGGATAACAGAACTCAACCCACCAACTCTGGCATTGAAATCCCCTCCAAGTACAAAAACATCGCAAGTTTCCTTTTTAATTATAGAGAATAATGTAGCCTCTAGAATATCGTATAAATATCCCATATCTAGTCTTGGTTTAAAATAGAAACTTCCTAATAGTATACAATAATCATTAAACTTAAGCCTTGTAAATGTCCAGTATTCGTTTTTTTCAATCATCGAAGCGACGATACTGGGTCTGATGAGCATTGTTGGCCACTGGCTCGTCCTTTACTCTTTTCCCTGATTGCCGGTGAAGACAAGACTTTATAATTATTCCAAGAGTTGTTCTTCGGCGCTTCTGCCTCACTTGTTTTCCATGTTTCACTGAGACAAGTTACGTCCCATCGAGTAAACTCCTCTTTATTCTCCACAAAGTTTTCGTAACCTCCGCAATTCCAAAATCCAATCTTAAGCTTGTTGTTTTCCCAGATCTCAATTCCATTCGAACTCTCATCCTCAGTGTGCTTATATTTTGACTTAAGTCATTTTTTGTCGGATTTATTCTTTTCGAACAGCTGAAGTAAAGTGTATCCGTCGAGTCCAGTGAGACTATGAAACCTTTCGAAGCCACATTCATTCCTATAGACGATGCCATCTAATGTATCCGTGATCGATAAACAGCTGATCCATGCTTACTGCTTACTTTTACCCCACACTGAGTTCTTGATTTAATCTCTCTTTGTAAAGCCAGGAGTTCAGTCCTTTTTTTCGCATTGAAGCCGAAAAATCCCGTTGTACACTGTAATTAGTACCAGCCAGTTTTTTACAATTTCGGAGAATATTATTAATATCAACATCCTTAGGTATGTGAGCGATATTTGCTTTTTTCTGGCTCGAAGACTTAAGGATGTGAGCTCTATCAATATCTGGTATTGTGTTTAACTGTAATTGGTCTGAACAAAACCTCTTAACTAAGTCTGAGCAATATGATCTTTCTGTGGGTTCAAGTCCTCAAAATAATAAATTATTCCGCCTTCCTCTATTTTCTAGATCTTCTACTTTTTTAATTAATTGGCTATTCGCTTCTTTAAGTAAACTAATTTCTTCTTTAAGAGAATTATTTTGTAATAAAACCTCCTCCATAGTTTCCTTTATACTATTGAAATCTTCTTTCGTGGCAAGAGGTTTAAGTTTTTCGTCCAGCTTCTAATCCAATAAAGCCTCAAATGCTGCACTATCCATTATTGTTTTTTTCTTTGCCGGCCAATTAGTTATTTTCTGGGGGCTGTTTTCTGACCTTCCGCGTTTAGAGGATTGTGATTCCGGTGAATTAACTGATTGACTCAACCAATAAGCTAAGGTGACAGAAACAATCGATTTCTAGTATCGAGAACGTGCCGCGACAGTGGCTCGAACAGAGAGTGCCGCGACAATGTTGGGAAGCTTGTTCAAGGTTAAAACAGCAACTCTAACTGCAGAAAAGCCCTGTTCTAGGAATTGCTAAACTAATGAACCTACAATTTCCAATTAAAAAATTATTTTTAATAAATTAAAACTTACTGCGATTTTCAATGTATCAAGAAAAAAAGGTAGAATATTGTCCACTTCTGCACAGTTTCACGGTAAAAAACGCACTTTAATTAAACAAAAATTGTAAAAATAATGGAGCACGAAGTGACTGCAACTAGACCAAAATGGCGACCCCCAATAAAATAAATAAAATAAATAAAATAAATAAAATAAATAAAATAAATAAAATAAATAAAATAAATAAAATAAATAAAATAAATAAAATAAATAAAATAAATAAAATAAATAAAATAAATAAAATAAATAAAATAAATAAAATAAATAAAATAAATAAAATAAATAAAATAAATAAAATAAATAAAATAAATAAAATAAATAAAATAAATAAAATAAATAAAATAAATAAAATAAATAAAATAAATAAAATAAATAAAATAAATAAAATAAATAAAATAAATAAAATAAATAAAATAAATAAAATAAATAAAATAAATAAAATAAATAAAATAAATAAAATAAATAAAATAAATAAAATAAATAAAATAAATAAAATAAATAAAATAAATAAAATAAATAAAATAAATAAAATAAATAAAATAAATAAAATAAATAAAATAAATAAAATAAATAAAATAAATAAAATAAATAAAATAAATAAAATAAATAAAATAAATAAAATAAATAAAATAAATAAAATAAATAAAATAAATAAAATAAATAAAATAAATAAAATAAATAAAATAAATAAAATAAATAAAATAAATAAAATAAATAAAATAAATAAAATAAATAAAATAAATAAAATAAATAAAATAAATAAAATAAATAAAATAAATAAAATAAATAAAATAAATAAAATAAATAAAATAAATAAAATAAATAAAATAAATAAAATAAATAAAATAAATAAAATAAATAAAATAAATAAAATAAATAAAATAAATAAAATAAATAAAATAAATAAAATAAATAAAATAAATAAAATAAATAAAATAAATAAAATAAATAAAATAAATAAAATAAATAAAATAAATAAAATAAATAAAATAAATAAAATAAATAAAATAAATAAAATAAATAAAATAAATAAAATAAATAAAATAAATAAAATAAATAAAATAAATAAAATAAATAAAATAAATAAAATAAATAAAATAAATAAAATAAATAAAATAAATAAAATAAATAAAATAAATAAAATAAATAAAATAAATAAAATAAATAAAATAAATAAAATAAATAAAATAAATAAAATAAATAAAATAAATAAAATAAATAAAATAAATAAAATAAATAAAATAAATAAAATAAATAAAATAAATAAAATAAATAAAATAAATAAAATAAATAAAATAAATAAAATAAATAAAATAAATAAAATAAATAAAATAAATAAAATAAATAAAATAAATAAAATAAATAAAATAAATAAAATAAATAAAATAAATAAAATAAATAAAATAAATAAAATAAATAAAATAAATAAAATAAATAAAATAAATAAAATAAATAAAATAAATAAAATAAATAAAATAAATAAAATAAATAAAATAAATAAAATAAATAAAATAAATAAAATAAATAAAATAAATAAAATAAATNTTTAAAATTTTTCGATGCACTCCCGGAATTTACATCACCCCACAATAGGGTATTAGTATGAATTATTTTGAAATTTTACATCCAGCCGTTATATGGTAGTTGAGGGGGGGCAATTTTGGGTGTATTTTGATTTATTTGACCAATAAGGAAAGCGAAATTTAAAAATTTATTCATATATTCGTAATCTGCTATTCAGCAGCTTTCATTTGATACCCCACTCGAAAATTAAAAAAAATCTAAATTTTTGACTTTACCGCATTTTTTCGAATTGCGCATGCGCATATTAAATTTTTAACTTTTGTGTATATGTCCTGTGTTTGGGCCCGGAAGTTACGCCAGTGTTTCAAATTTCAGCATTTTAGCTTAAATGGTTCGGGCGCTATGAGCCAAAGAGCGACGGACAGACGGACACATCACCCTCGGCATAAGGGTTTTGAGAAGTATCTACAAAACCCTAAAAAGGATGAAGATTCACGTAAGTCAAGTACGGATAAAACTTATCCTAATTTAAATATATCTAATACAGTGGGTGGACCTCCTAAAAGCAAACAATTTGATGGAAGTAACTACAATGAATGGAAGTTTTAGATGAAAAATTTCCTAGTACTGTTTTAAGAGGTCATACTTTCAAATTTTTATAAATAAAAATCTTACTATAAACCATAGGAAAAATATTAATTAAGTAACAACAAACTGTTTAACTATTCCTAGTATTCCTAGTTCCTAGTATTCCATTCCGTGGCTTATGGCATTGTGTAGAATCTTCGCCTGAAAAAATTCTGGACAGAGACATCGATTAAAGAGCTTAGGCAAAAATACATCTTTCAATGAAACCCCATGTAGCTACTGATACTAGAAAAGCTTCAACAGCTAAGGAAGCATAGGATATATTATTAAAGAATTATCAGGATTCTGGCACAGTCAGAGTAGTCAGTCTTTATTCTAAACTGTTCAGTATAGATTATAATAAATGTAAATCTATGGACGATTATATCGAAAAAATGACGACGATATCTGAGCAATTAGAGAGTGCTGGTGCCGTTCCAAGCCCATGTATTCGGTGGTATAATTCTTGGAGGCCTTCCTGGTGAATTCAGACCTTTCATTCTTGGTATTCAAGGGTCTAATCAGAAGACTACTACTGAATTTGTTAAAAATATGTTGCTGCAGGAAAATATAAGAGATATGAAGCCATCTACTTCAAGTGAGGTTGCATTCTATGGAAAACATGAAAATTATGACAAGAAGGTTATACGCTGCTATAAATGTAAAGGTTATAATCATACTGCTGATGTCTGCAGAAAAGGTAATAAACCTAATTTTAAACCTAAATTTAATAAAGGCAATAGTTCAAAACACACAACGAGTTTAGCTGAGAACTGTACTGTTATTCAGACTAATTGGTACATAGATTCTGGTGCAACTACACATCTTAAGTCGAGGAAAGATTGGATGCATGATGTCACAGATGTGCAAGATGGTGATATTAGTACCGCTGACGAATCTATTATGAAAAGTGTAAGCAAAGGAAAAGTTACCATACCACTGTCAGATGGTAATAAACTTACTACAACTAACACTCTTCATGTTCCTAACTTAAAATTAAACCTAATCTCAGTAAGTAAACTAACTTCCCAAGGAAGAACAGTTATATTTGACGAAAAAGGAGCTAAATTAGTAGATAGAAAAATTAATGTACATCCTAACCATATTCTAGGAACTAACGTTAATGGACTATATCGATTAGACACCGAGCAAGTATAAGAAAAAGCTATGGTGACTAACAAGATTCCCAACCTTTTCTATCGTAGAATGGGACATTTAAATAGAGTTTCACTATCCTTATTGAAGAAAGGCTATGCAAGAGGTGTACATAATGAATCAAATCATGTTGATGAACCATGTGTTTCCTGTATAGAAGGTAAACAGCATAGACAATCGTTTAAGAAGACAGCCAAGAAGCAATCATATGGATTACTAGACCTCGTTCACTCTGACATTTGTGGACCAATGCAAACTGAGTCGATCGGTGGTGCCAAGTACTTCTTACCGTTTATAGATGATCATTATAGAAAATCATTTGTCTATACCATATCTTCAAAGGATCAAGTTATTGAAAAATTTAAAGAATTTAAAGCTATGGTTGAGAATCAAACTGAGAGAAAAATTAAAAAGCTTAGAACCGACAATGGACTGTGTATGTAAATGTTAAATTCAAGGAATATTTAAAACAGAATGGAATAATACATTAACTAACTGTCTGCTACACACCGGAAGAAAATGGGGTAACAGCAAGATTAAACAGAAATCTAGTGGAAAAGCTAGAAGCATGCTAATAGACTCGAAGCTTGATCTATCTTACTGGGCTGAGGTGATTCAGACAGCAAACTAATTGAGAAATAGATCGCCTACAAAATCAGTTAAGAATATGACTCCAGAAGAAAAATGGTCTAAAACAAAACCAGATCTATCTTATATAAGAATATTTGTATGTAAAGTCATGGTCCATATCCCCAAAAAACTAAGAAAGAAGTGGGATAGTAAATCTAAACCATACATCTTGACAGGATATTTTGAAGATAATTCTAGAGCTTACAGTCGTTGATCCGAAAACAGGTAAATTACAAAAAGTAAGAGACTGCATTTTTTTTGTAAAACGAATATTTCGATACCTGAAACGTACGCCCAGTGGGGACTGGAGTATAGAAGATCGCATCAAGAAGAAGTCTTTTGTCACTGCGATTCTGACTGGGCTGGAGACAAATCAGACATGAAATCTACCACAGGATACGTCTTCGTGTTAAGTGGTGGAGCAATTTCATGGAATTCGAGAAAGCAGCAGACGGCCGCTGCCTCTACCACCGAAGCTGAATATATTATGGCTTTATTCATGGCCACCCAGGAGGCAATTTGGCTGAGAGGGCTGTTCAACGAGTTGTCTGAAGTAGCACCTAAGACCATTTCGATCTACTGTGATAACAAAGGAGCCGTTGACCTCACAAAACAATTCGGATATAAATCACGAAGTAAGCATACATCCATAAAACATCACTTCGTCCGTGAGAGAGTCAGCATGGGAGAAGTAGAAGTAAAAAACATATCTACCAAAGAAATGCTAGCTGACAGCCATTTGACATAAACAAAACGGTGTAGCGCGACCGTGCGTCCTGCCCTTTTTGGTGGACAATGTGATTTTCATGATAAAGAATAAAAAAATAAGCTAAGTGTCGCGTAAAACGTTGTGAGATCATTGGTTTAGCCAAGTCTCCCGCTGTCCGAGTAAGTTCTACTAGAACTAATACATCCAGCACAAGTAAGTGATGCATTTCAGTCCCCCCCTCTATTCTCTGTCCGTCACATACTCAATCTTTTCTTTCCCTAATCACTGTATCGCTTTAATTTAAAAACGTTTTCTGACTTGGTAATTACTCAACACAAATAGGTTAAACAGTTTGTTGTTACTTAATTAATATTTTTCCTATGGTTTATAGTAAGATTTTTATTTATAAAAATTTGAAAGTATGACCTCTTAAAACAGCGCTTTTATGCATTTCTGAGGTCAAATTTGATTTAATACTTAGTCATAAAAAGGTAATTTTTGGCTCGATTATATGCTGTAGTTCGTTGGCAAACAAGTATGAACATGAACACAATTATTATTATTTTTTTTTTTTTAAATAACACACACTTATAAGCATACTTACGGTAATGCAATAAAAAAGTTATGCACCTAATCATTCCCTTTGTCTAAAATACCTAAAAAATGTTTGTCCAAGAGAACAAAAATGTATCACAGTTCGTTACATTTGGTAAGCTCGGAAGCAAAAGGGGGATTTTTAATATTTTCCTTGTCTATATCTATGAGCCGTTAAGCCCATGACAATGGACCTTAATTTTATATTTAGAAACAAAGTTAAATTAAGTAAATTATTTTAGTTAAGTTCTTAATATCAATTTGAAGACCATCAAATGGTTGTATGCGAAACTGCATAAATTATTTACCTCGTGTTGCATCATTGCCAAGTCAGAAAATGTTTTTAATTTTAAACGTTCTGTTCCTCACGTAAGTGAGCTTGTCTCGGTTTTTTCCTTTCTTTTCTCTATTTTTCTCTTATATGTTTATCTTTACTTCGATGAATTATACCTTCTCTCCTCTTACCTATTACTTTTGTTTTTATATAGGCTTGCCCTGAAGATGAAAACATAATATAGTTGCCGAAACATCGGATATTTGAAAGTTTTCTGAGTTGATTTTATTTACCTGATCGAACCCCCAAGTTGAACGAAGGAGCCTTAAATGTGTAAATATATATATTAAACCATCATCATGATATGGTATAGGTCCAGAGTAGGGTGGGCATCGTCGGGCCCCTGATGAGTCGGTAGCGACGAAACGATGCAGGACATGGCGTTTGCCGAGCCAACATTTTGTGACGTTTGTCTGGTGTTGGAACAGTTCCTATGTGTCGCGCTTGCGTGGCATTTTCCCAATTTTTATTTTGGGAAAAATTTTTATTTTTTATTTTGGGAAAATGCGTGGCATTTTCCCAAGTTATTTTCCCAATTTTTAGGTTATTTAGGTCCAGAGTTGGGTGGGCATCGTCGGGCCCCTGATAGTCGGACGCGACGAAACGATGCAGGTCATGGCGCAAGCCGAGCCAACATCTTAGTGACGTAATGTCTGTAAAATGTTCACACCGACTAACACACACAGTTTGGTTTAGAAGTTCTTTAATCAAAATAAAGGTTTACATACACGTTACTACGTTACAAATACAAAGCTTACAGATCAACTCGTCATAACCTCTAGGGAGAAGGTTCCACACAGTTTAGCCAACACAACACTCTCCCCTCCTAAAAAGAGGCCCGTTCTAGAAAATACATATTTACAAATCAAGCCTAGTTGGTTTGATAATCCTTCTTCCTGATCGTCTGGAGGTTGGAGGGCTTGATTCAACTTCTGGAGGGGTCTGGATTAATAAGGTGCCTGGTGACCCAACGCATGTTTGTTCTGTAAGAGCTCTGGAAGGTTGAAGCTTAGCCGGTGTCCTGCTTAACATGGTTTGATTCTCTTCTGTTTGGTTACCACTAGTTGATGATAGTTCAGACCTTTCATTGCTTCTGGGTGGTGAGCTGTTCGCCTCGGCTTGATAATCCTGGTTTCTATCACAGTGACTATAGCTAGGGTTGTACTGGGTTTGGGGAATATAGCCAGTTGATGAATTTACACTGATACGGTCAAATTTGATCTGATCTTGATGGCACAATCTTACTCTTCCCCCATTTCCAACCAGATATGTGAGCGGACTGACCTCCTTAACAATCCGAGCAGGGACCCACTTACTAGAGTTATGCTCACCGTAAGTCTTGACCAATACTTTATCATTTTCTTGAAATTTTGAGGTAATAGGTTTTTCTAAATCTGCTAAACGTTTGTTTTTAGTTATAGGCTTTAATAAAGATAACTTACTCCTGGGTCTAAACTTAAAAATCCTTTCAGCAGGAGAAACACCTGTTGCAGTTGAAGGAGTATTCCTATAGGAAAATAAAATGCCATCTAAAGTATTTTGCAAATTACTGTTGGTGGGTGCTAGGTGTTTACTAAGCAAATTCTTGATGGTCCCTACTCCTCTCTCTGCAAGACCATTGGATCTTGGGTGGTATGGAGGACTATTTTTAACTCTTATACCATTTTCTAACAGGAAAGTTTTGAACTCTTCTGAAGAAAATGGTGGCCCATTATCTGCCACTAACGCCTCTGGGAACCCAAATGTAGAAAAACAACTTTTTAATTTTAATATAACTGCCTCTGCATTAGTACTGCGCATCATCCACACC
>KZ653622.1:91646-109964 GCA_001010745.2 Gerris buenoi | reverse complement strand
TTGGCCTGAAGCTTGTCCCCCCCCACCCCGGGCTAAGTTAATATTCATAAGTTGAAGTATAAACGAGACTCTACTAAGCATCCTACTCAACTGTTTGACTTGCCGTGTTGTCTTAAGCGCTTGAATCAAGCGCTAAACTTTGCATCCTCTTTCTAGACCACTTTACTTGCTTACAATGTTATCTATTTGACACTGAATTTAATCCCACCATTTGGTTTTTAATCAAGTTCTTTATTGGTTTAAATTTTAAATTTATTTGAACATACCCGAGCCATATTTATTGTTACAGCTATAGCACAACATGCGGAAAATTTAAACCATATAATTAATTTTTAAAAAGCAAAAATAATTGAAATTTCATCTTATACATCAAAAAGATTGATTTTAGAATAGAAATAATTCACTCAGTTATACAAGATAATAAGGATAATACTCTGGGGAAGTGTGACGACAAGTAAAAAAAAGTGTGTTGTTAAGTTGGCTAATCTGCGCTGGCTCATAACAAACAATATACAACTGGGTTTTATCAGTGCTATTTTATTTTTATTATTATTTTTTAATTAATTTTATTAATTTAAGAATGAAAAATGTCTTAATGCTTTGAATTTGGGTGCAACCATAGAGCCTTAAAAGATTACAGCAATACTAATCCATTTTCTGTGTGGTGTAACATCTGTAGGTAAGTTATCTTTTATATCTTATTTGAGTTATTTGTAGGAATTATTTGTTTTATCATCTATAATTTATAAATTGATCGGCTTATTAATGATGTTACTGATATATTATTAGGTTAAAAACAGTTATAAAAGCTTTTAATGGAATAAAATGAGAACACAAGTAAACATTTTTTTTTGTTATGAGCCCTAAAAAGATAATGAATAATCGTGGAGGGCGCCTGACGTCACAGCAACCTTCGTCTCTTTACGTCACGCTTCGTAACCTTTACGTAACCTTCGTGACGTGGACAATAGATTCAAATCTTTTATATAATCGAGTAGTGTCCCGACGACGACGCACCTCTAAATGATTTATAACGTTAAAAATTGATGCGCCATAAGCTGGAATCGAACCCGGGGCTCCTGGGTGAAAGTCAGATACTTAACCAATTGCGCCATACCTACATAACGAATATCGGAGCACAAAACTTCCTATTTAAATGTTTTAATTTTAATTATAACTGCATAAAACTTACTATTTAAACAGTAAATATATCTATTTAAATATTTTAATTTTATTTTAATTATAACTGCATAAAACTTACTATTTAAACAGTAAATATCTCTTTAAATATCTATTTTATTATAACTAATTATCTCTCAGCTCTTTTCTAAACCATATTTATTATTCTGCCCGTTACCACGGGCCTAACGGCTAGTATTTATAGAAATAAGTTTTATTGTGGTGTGTTAAAATAGTCTGCTATTTGCGGGCCCTTTGCATGTGCTGGAAGGACAATCTTTGGCAATTTTATTATCTATTTTGGGTTGGAAGATCAAACCCCTTATTTGTTTTCTCCTTTTATTATATTTATATAAATTCTATAATGATTCATAATCCTTTTACTGAACGTCAGTTTCTCGGAATGTTTTTAAGAAGACTACACCGCCATACAACTTCTGGATCAATCAACATCTCTAAGATTGACAGATCGCACGATCTTTTAATTAGAGCCTGGTTACGTTATGTAATAATTAATTACTATGTTCACACATCGTTTTGAAAGCGTTTTGGATCCAATTCGTTTTTAAAACGATCCGCGTTCATACAACAACAAATACAGGTGATCGAAATATTTCTTTTCGATTTTTCATATCAGTGACGTCACGAGTAAAACCTTCTTTCTTTTTACCTAATAAGTCCGCGTATTTTTACATTTTTATTTACAAGTTATTAAAAGTTTTTACAGTTTCTTTATAGTTTTAACTTTTGTTTAATAACGTGTTTGCAGTTTAAAAAAAGAAACGGAAGCTCACGAAAGTAAAGAACTTGAAAAGTGGAAAAGAGTAAAATAACCTGATATCTCGATCCCCTCCACGACCTGTTCACACGAGCGTTTTGAATTCGATTCCCCGTTCCGATCACGTATTTTTGGTGGAGTGGATCTAAACCGATACGATCTGTGGTTCTCCGTTCATACAGCGTTTTGAACTAGCGGATCGTTTTCAAAACCGTTTCCAAAACGATGTGTGAACGTAGTAAATGTAACTGATATATTATATTTATCTCCTGTAGGGAGAAAAAGTTATGATTTTTGATTAATTTAACGGGAATAAAACAGGTATTTTTATCCCTGAACTCAAAAAGTAGAGAGAAAAAGTATAGCAGGGCAAAAAAGTAAGTATTGCCAACTTAATTATTTTATAAATAGTAGAAAATGAATGGCTAATGTAATGAAGTCGTTAAAATCAAGTTTGCGATAATGCTTTTTCGACCTTCTTTATGATTGTTTATAACCAGCTAAATAAATTCTATTTGAGTTTAATTCCAATTCTTATTGGTTTTTAATATTGAACCTCTTATATCTCTACTATTAAAAGTGCTAATAATTATTGGTATTTATTAAAATAATAAATAAAAACTGTGCAATGGACAAAAATGTGTATTTTCTCCCTACTGGAGATAAAATATTGTATGTACCTCTTGAGTATAATGCCATTATTCCCTTCGTGATAATTATCTCCCCCGGCTGCGCCTCAGGAGCTAATTAGCGTTATTCCCTTTGGCTGCATCCTCGGGAATCAAAAACTCTCATTCTCTCCGCTTCACCTCGTGATTTAGGGGCCATGGTTCCTTCGGCTTCGCCTCAAGAACCAAGTTTTTCGCTCAGGAAATTATGGCTTACTTTGAATAAGTAACAACTATTGTAAATGAAAATCAACTTAACCTATATTTACTAAATGTGATTAAGTTCAATTCTTAAAACTTTAAACTCATCAATGCTTGTGATGTTAGGGTTTATTCACGACAAGTGCAGAGTAAAGAAACTTTATCATAGGGATTAACTTACTCAAATGAACTGAGGGATCCAGAGCAAGGAAATATAGAGCCTGTAATAAAGGGGCCGACACCCCCCAAAAAATCTTTATCGCGCTGAAAATTCGAGGGAGATTACAAACCCCCGGACCAAGGAAAACTCGGGAAACTTGACAACTTCTTAACTTGGAACTAAACAGTTTCCCAACTATGTCCCGAGAGGAAAATTTTAACCCGCAAAAACCCGCGTCATAGTGAATAGGGTTAGAACGTGGGAAGAGAAATTTCTTGGCTGTCATTTCAGAAGGAAAGCACTTTGATACGCTTTCAAAACAGCATTGAAAAGCCGACAGCCGCCTGGATCTGCACAAACTTGCCGCAGTGTCTGTCACTCCAGTTACACAGAGAATATTAACTTCGTGATTTTCTCTTCAACAATATACTGCGCGGTGACAAATTGACTCTCATTTAACCAACCCTACATATCGCCTTCCAAACATCACCCTGTTTCTTTCAAATGAAAAATAATTCTACCAAGATAACAAACTTATATCATGACATAATTAATTTGTGGGTCCTTTTGAGGGTAGTAAAAAAAGCATGCTAGATTTTACGTGTCAACGATTCGGCACTACCTGCAATTCTCTAGCCTACAACAATAATACTTTATTTAGAAAAATATGGCCGAGCGGCCACAAGAAGCTGAGTGAAGCTGAGCGAAGTTGAGTTGACTCAACTTGTGAAATCGAATCCCATTGTTTTAAATTTAAGGGTGGCCACCGATTGCGAAGCGGAGCGGAGCTGAGCCTAGCGACGCATCTCGACTCAGCTTTGTCGGTCGGTTTTGAAAGCTTCCCCCTCTACACCATGATAATATTATTAAAAAATTTAGTTAACAATTTTTTTGTTCATTAGTTAATAAACCCTCGTAGATCAATGAAAGAGGAATTAAATGGCTAATGAGGTGTAGAAAATAAAGAAAATCTCTATTTCTAGTAGTAATTATTATTTGTATCATCCCTTGGACTTGTGGATCGTACAAATATTGTTTAGGACAGTTATTACAAAAACAAACAAAACAGGAAACCTAACAGATTGGAAACCTTCCTGTTGTTATTCGTGAGATTTTACATAACTGCGCATGTCATACGAACTAGAAATGGGTATTGTTTTAGCACCTGACTATACTGACTTCGGCAATACTCGGAAGTTCCGACTTTAAACGAAGCTAAGCTTTGAGTTTCTACCGTGTTCATGACTTCTTGGTCGACCTTTAGTATTTTTTTATTTATTTGTTTTTAATGATCAATTTAATCTATATAACCACTTTAAAAATTATAAATTACTTCAATATTGATATGACAACAAAACTATTCAATTAATTTGTCCTAAAACTTTAAATGTGTAATTTTCGCATGTGTAATGTTTTCCTGTGTAATTTTATCATGTTGCCGTAAAAGCAAAACATCATTAAAGTTTAGATAGGACGGAAGGAAACTTTGTGCCACATATGTGCCACATTTGTGGCACATAGTGTTGTGTGGCACATAGTGTTGTGTAGCACATAGTGTTGTGTGGCACGTAGCACCCATTATATTTTAGAGATCAATTTAGTTAAAAAACCACAAAATGTCTGTTAAAATAAAAACTTTGTTTTTTTTTGCACTTTTTTTATTTCCTGTCAAGATGTTATATGTTATGGATGTAGAGTTGGGGCTTTCAGATCTAAACTGACCTTGAAAATAATGTATATGAAAATTAAATATAAAATAATAAAATATAAATAAATAAAATAAACTTTGACTTAAACAACGGATAATCAACATAAACAATCGGATTGCTTTGTAATGAAGTTTATTTTTATTCAGTTTGCAAATAAAATGAAGTTAGTTTTAGTTTTGTTTCATTTCTATAGTTATTTTGTTTAGTCGAAGGAAATCACGTAATAGTTTGGTTTGTATAAAACTAAGTTTAGAAACAAGATATTACACGAGGTATATCTGGCATTAGATTTACTTGTACGCGAGTAAAGATGCAATCATATGATTGTATTTTACTGCTCTGCTCGGGAGATTCGCCGCGGTATATACTTACCGCTTCCTTATAGTAAATCTGCGTCTCGAGTCTCAATACGTGATATCGTCTAACCACACGTACTTAAATCGTGATCTACTTATATAGGTCGGTTCTGCGTGCTTAGTACAGACTTGATTTTGCTTCGTATAAAGTCCTGGCTTGCAAGTGCTTGATTCTCTTTTCTTTGTGCTTCGACAGTAGAACCGTGTTACGCTCAATGTTCGACATCCATTCCAACATTCCCCCCTCCGTCGCTTCCTCCCACGCTTAATTCCCGTCGAAAGATAACTTCGTCTACCTTATTTTTCTTTTTTTTCCTCTCCCCTATATCAAACTGAGATTTTTCTTTCCACAATTTTTTTTTTACTGCCTGATACAGAGAAAAGTGAATAAAGTAATATAAAAGAAAAAAAAAATATTACGTGACAAATCTATTTTTCGACAAATAACGACATATTATCTCACACTCTCACCCACACATACACACATATACAGTGAGCTCACGGATTGATTGCACTTGGAGAGAACTTACAAAAAAATCGAGTTTAAATTTAAGTTTCAGGGCATCAGCCCCGATTAATTATCGAAGAACTAAGAAATTGAAAAAAAAGTCAAATTAAATTAAGTAAAAGGTGTAACATATTTATTATTCTGCCCGTTACCACGGGCCTAACGGCTAGTTTAAANCCTTATTTATAGTGGAGCAAAGTGCATTGCGCATAGTAACTCTGACATTCCTTCATTGAGAAGTAGTTGACTAAAAGATAGAAATGAAATTTGCCTCGTCATCTAATAAGATTCCACGTGAGATTGACTGTACCCCAAGCAGCAAGACTTAAACTATAGGATATACAAAGGACGAGGTACTTACAGATACTTTACAGATACAATGTATGGTAGACAGTTTGCTTCTGGACACTTCTTGGCAGACTCAATGTCCGCTCTGGTTACGTCCAAGGGATTTTCATTGCATATCCAGTAGGGACAGTTGTAGAACAATATACTTAATTTTAAATTAAATCAAATTATAATTATTATGAACAATGGGAAATAGACAGAGAAAAATAGACTCCTGCACCAGGACTCGAACCACGAGCCTCTATATTTCCGTTACAGTGCTCTGACCAACTAAGCTATACTGGAGAACAATTTTTTCTTCTGTCTATAATGATGTCTAGTCCCGAAATAAGCTTTCAATTTTCTAAAACTCTAGAAGTCGAATTTTAAGACATTGATCTAGACCGAGAATTAACACTTATAATTATAAAGTACCCGATTAGTACCTGTAACTTGTACAATCAATTAGAAATTCATTTTATAAGTTTTTGGTAGTATTCATACTACCAAAAACTTTGGTCAGAGCACTGTAACGGAAATATAGAGGCCCGTGGTTCGAGTGCTGGTGCTGGAGTCTATTTTTCTCTGTCTATTTCCCATTGTTAATAATAATTATAATTTGAAGACCTTTGTTAACTTCTTTTTAACCTTTTTTTAACTTTTTGAAATTTTTTATTGTGCTGAACTGCATGTGTGTTTGTATACTACTTACGTTATTGTTCGTTTGTTATTGTAGGCACTGATGATGGCCGAGAGGCCGAAAACTAGTTCTGTGAAATAAATATATGATTAGTGGAGAGGCTTTCCATTTCTATTATTATATTAATTATAATTTGCTTTAATTTAAAATTTAAACATTCCGTAGTATGAATACTACCAAAAAAATAAATAAATAAATAAATGTATTTCTAATACTTGATGCTCACAAAATGTAACTTTTTAGAATCCTGAACAATTGTGACAATGGTCACATGTGTAAACAAGGTATAAGCTATGGGTAGTTGGTGTTGGGATTTGAGTATTTGGGTCTGTTATCATCTCTACCAAACCTATACTCTCACTGTTGCTCTTATGATATCTTTGATTGCATATATATAATTATATATATTCTAACATTAAAACGCTTTGTTATGTATTATCGCTAGAGATAACCATTATCTCAAGCAGCTCAGTTTCACATCTTCCTTTAATTATAAGGTAATTATAAGTAAAGGAAAAAGTAATTATTTAGTTTGCTATCGTCGTATCATAAATATAGACGCTTTTCTTTGCATATTATTCAAAAGGAATTTCCAGTCAATCTTTCTAAAAACCGTTTTACTGAACTGGAGCGAAACTTTGCTGTTCTCTAGCCTGCAAACTGCATTTAAAATAATTTTATCTCCAGTAGGAAAAAGTTATGATTTTAGATTAGTTGAGAGGGACGAAAGTAAGTCTTTTCCTTAACTCAAAAATTTAGGAGAAAAAGAAGGATTGCCAACTTATTTTTTTATTTTTTTTATAAATATGTAGTAGAGAATGTAGTGAGGTCGTAGAAATCAGGTTGGCGACACTGCTTTTCGCCCTTGTTTTATTATTGGTTTTAAACCTGCGTCTAAATGAACTTCAATGTGAGTATGACGACAATTCTTATTTGTTTTTTAATATTGAATCTCTTATACCTATTATCTGCTATTAAAAATGCTAACATTTATTATTATTTATTATAATAATAAATAAAAACTGTGGAAAACAATGGATGAAAATGAGTATTATTTTTTCCCTACTGAAGATAAAATATTGTATGTACCTCGGGAGTAAAGTGTCATTATTCCCCTCGCGGTAATAATTTATTTCGGCTACGCCTCGGGGGCTAATAAGCGTATAATTATCAAGCAAGTTAGGGTTATTCCCTTTGCTTTCCCTCGGATTTAAGGACCATGGTTACTTCAGCTTCACCTCAAGAACCAACCAGGTTCAACAAATAACTATTTTGTTTAAGGTTTAAACAAACTATGATATTATTCAATGACCCAACAATAGCTTAATTTTGGTTAATAACCATAAAAATTAAAAGTAAATTTAAATTTTCTACCTGTTATTGAAAGGAATCATTTTGTTTATTTCTGTTTCACTAAATTCTTCTGAAACCACTCAAGTGAAAGTAACCAAATTCCTTCTACAGTCTGAACAGAATTTTTACTTTAATGTTAAGAAAGATGTTCTATATAAATGATAATATGAATAGAATCCAACATCAAAAAGAAAAAATCAATGAAAACTCAAAAAAGCAGATGCAATAGGATTGAAAGATATAAGTTTAATATCATAATTTAATCACTTAAGAATAATATAAAAGAAAAGAAGAAACACTCCCATAATAATTTTTATCTCCAGTAGGGTAAAAAAGTTATGATTTTGGATTCATTTTGGGGGACTAAAGCAGGTCTTTTCATCCCTGAATCAAAAAGTAGGGGGAAAAAGTAAAAAGTAGGGCGAAAAAGTAAAGTAGGGCGAAAAAGTAAAGATTGCAACTTAATTATTTTATAAATAGTAGAAAATGAATGGTTAATGTAATGAAGATGTTGAAATCAGGTTGGCGTCACTGCTTTTACGACCATGTTTATCTATGTTTATAACCTGCATCTAAGTAACCTTCTATTTGAGTTTAATTCCAATTCTTATTTGTTTTTAATACTGAATCTCTTATATCTGCTATTAAAAGTGNTCGCCCTTGTTTTATTATTGGTTTTAAACCTGCGTCTAAATGAACTTCAATGTGAGTATGACGACAATTCTTATTTGTTTTTTAATATTGAATCTCTTATACCTATTATCTGCTATTAAAAATGCTAACATTTATTATTATTTATTATAATAATAAATAAAAACTGTGGAAAACAATGGATGAAAATGAGTATTATTTTTTCCCTACTGAAGATAAAATATTGTATGTACCTCGGGAGTAAAGTGTCATTATTCCCCTCGCGGTAATAATTTATTTCGGCTACGCCTCGGGGGCTAATAAGCGTATAATTATCAAGCAAGTTAGGGTTATTCCCTTTGCTTTCCCTCGGATTTAAGGACCATGGTTACTTCAGCTTCACCTCAAGAACCAACCAGGTTCAACAAATAACTATTTTGTTTAAGGTTTAAACAAACTATGATATTATTCAATGACCCAACAATAGCTTAATTTTGGTTAATAACCATAAAAATTAAAAGTAAATTTAAATTTTCTACCTGTTATTGAAAGGAATCATTTTGTTTATTTCTGTTTCACTAAATTCTTCTGAAACCACTCAAGTGAAAGTAACCAAATTCCTTCTACAGTCTGAACAGAATTTTTACTTTAATGTTAAGAAAGATGTTCTATATAAATGATAATATGAATAGAATCCAACATCAAAAAGAAAAAATCAATGAAAACTCAAAAAAGCAGATGCAATAGGATTGAAAGATATAAGTTTAATATCATAATTTAATCACTTAAGAATAATATAAAAGAAAAGAAGAAACACTCCCATAATAATTTTTATCTCCAGTAGGGTAAAAAAGTTATGATTTTGGATTCNAAAAAAGTAAAATTGGAGAGAACAAGTAAAACCAGGGAGTAAAAGAAGGATTGCCAACTTAATTATTTTATAAATAGTAGAGAATGAATGGCTAATGTAGTGAGGTTGTAGAAATCAGGTTGGTGACACTGCTTTTTCGATCTTGTTTATCATTGTTTAAACCTGCATCTAAATAACCTTCTCTTTAAGTTTAAATGCAATTCTTATTTGTTTTTAATATTGAATCTCTTATATCTGCTATTAGAAGTGCTAACAATTATTGTTATTTATTAAAATAATTAATAAAAACTGTGCAATGGATGAAAATGTGTATTTTCTCCCTACTGGAGATAAAATATTGTATTTACTTCGGAAGTAAAGTGCTATAATTCCCCTTACGATAATTAACTCCCTTGGCTTCGCCTCGGGAGCTAATTAGCGTTATTCCCTTGGCTACGCCTCGGGAATTAAAAAGTCTAATTCCCTCGGCTTCGCCTCAAGAATCAACTTTTTCGCTCAGGGAATAATAGCTTACTTTACTCCCTAGGTGCATAAATAACTATTATTAGAAACTTACTAATTACTCTCTTCATGTCTATATATATTGTGTAATTGATACAACGTTGTTATCTGTTATCGCTAGAAATAAACTTCATCACTAGAAGATGTATTTTTAATCTTTTCTCCTAAAATTATAAGTTTAGATGTTAAAGGAAATTCTAATTATTTAGTTTGCTCGTACTATATACAAGTTTTTCCTTGGATAATATTCAGAGGGGTAATGCAGCAAATTGAGTGACAACATTTTTCCCAGAAGAGGAGTAAAACTTTGCTGTTCTCTTGGCTGTAAACTCGACATCTCTGTCAGCATTATTATCTGCTGAAATTGGACCAATTACCAACGACTCCTCTAAGCCGGGTTTGTCTCTCCC
This sequence comes from Gerris buenoi, assembly GCA_001010745.2. Classification (NCBI taxonomy): domain Eukaryota; kingdom Metazoa; phylum Arthropoda; class Insecta; order Hemiptera; family Gerridae; genus Gerris; species Gerris buenoi. Next base: position 99,613 of record KZ653622.1, on the reverse strand, counting down.
CCCTCCCTGCTATTCTAAACTAACTCGATTTTTAAACTAACTGATCAGTGCTTTGTACTTGTTCAGTTTTAAGCTAACGAACCAAACCGGAGTCATTATGTTTAATAACCGCAAACTGGATCAACTCCCCCTTTATAATTACTGGTACCACCCGACTCATTACTTGTTTAAAAAATTTATTATAAATAAATAAGTTTCCCGAGTTAAAAAACTCGACTAATTGCTACGGCCTTCACTTCTACACTGCGGTAATAACTTGCCTTTATTAAGGGGCCACTGGAACTTGATGGAAAACTTTCCTTCTCTCTGTATCCATGGTAATTGATTTCTCCTTTACTTAGTTTAATAATGCCAAATAATTATTTATTGTATTAATTATACTTAAATCTAATATTATTATATTTTGTTCCAACACGTAACAAAATTGTTCCAGTAATAATTAATAAAAACACGCGAACGTAACGCGCGTACTCTTCAATGGATCACGCTGGCCAAAGAACTTAGTCTCTTCAAGAACTTTATATCTATATACGTCACACCTCCTAATACTTCACACCTTGTACTTCCGTTTATCATGTATTACAGACGTTACACCCATACACGAGATTTATTTCATTAGGGTGATTCCCACGAACCAATGTAATTGAATTATTATGTATTATGTAACCAAATTTAAACTAAATCGGTCAATTTATACTCAAGTTATCGTCAGACACGTAAACGTTACTGACAGACAGACAGTATGCATAATATTTTATTAAATGTAAGAAGGTCGCTTCAATACCGCGTAACGACTATTTAGTTAATTTTACAAAGGTGTATCTATTAAGCTTCGTAGTTTTCAAAAAAAGTTGGCAACACTAGTTATAACAGTACTGCTGGCGTTGATGTTATTGTGTCTATAGTTGTTCGTAGTATTTGTATAGATAAAAAACTAACTATTGGAAAAATTTAATTTGCGACTCGAGAAAACATCCCATCCTCGCCTGCGGCTTGTGCGTAAACATTTATTTATAGTGGAGCAAAGTGCATTGCGCATAGTAACTCTGACATTCCTTCATTGAGAAGTAGTTGACTAAAAGATAGAAATGAAATTTGCCTCGTCATCTAATAAGATTCCACGTGAGATTGACTGTACCCCAAGCAGCAAGACTTAAACTATAGGATATACAAAGGACGAGGTACTTACAGATACTTTACAGATACAATGTATGGTAGACAGTTTGCTTCTGGACACTTCTTGGCAGACTCAATGTCCGCTCTGGTTACGTCCAAGGGATTTTCATTGCATATCCAGTAGGGACAGTTGTAGAACAATATACTTAATTTTAAATTAAATCAAATTATAATTATTATGAACAATGGGAAATAGACAGAGAAAAATAGACTCCTGCACCAGGACTCGAACCACGAGCCTCTATATTTCCGTTACAGTGCTCTGACCAACTAAGCTATACTGGAGAACAATTTTTTCTTCTGTCTATAATGATGTCTAGTCCCGAAATAAGCTTTCAATTTTCTAAAACTCTAGAAGTCGAATTTTAAGACATTGATCTAGACCGAGAATTAACACTTATAATTATAAAGTACCCGATTAGTACCTGTAACTTGTACAATCAATTAGAAATTCATTTTATAAGTTTTTGGTAGTATTCATACTACCAAAAACTTTGGTCAGAGCACTGTAACGGAAATATAGAGGCCCGTGGTTCGAGTGCTGGTGCTGGAGTCTATTTTTCTCTGTCTATTTCCCATTGTTAATAATAATTATAATTTGAAGACCTTTGTTAACTTCTTTTTAACCTTTTTTTAACTTTTTGAAATTTTTTATTGTGCTGAACTGCATGTGTGTTTGTATACTACTTACGTTATTGTTCGTTTGTTATTGTAGGCACTGATGATGGCCGAGAGGCCGAAAACTAGTTCTGTGAAATAAATATATGATTAGTGGAGAGGCTTTCCATTTCTATTATTATATTAATTATAATTTGCTTTAATTTAAAATTTAAACATTCCGTAGTATGAATACTACCAAAAAAATAAATAAATAAATAAATGTATTTCTAATACTTGATGCTCACAAAATGTAACTTTTTAGAATCCTGAACAATTGTGACAATGGTCACATGTGTAAACAAGGTATAAGCTATGGGTAGTTGGTGTTGGGATTTGAGTATTTGGGTCTGTTATCATCTCTACCAAACCTATACTCTCACTGTTGCTCTTATGATATCTTTGATTGCATTTTTAATTGTTGTTTTCTAACAATCAATAATACGATTGAAACAAGTATTGTTGCTTCTTAGCTCAAGTATTCTTGTAAAGAAATAAGTTTATAACAAAATTAAAAAAACAGTCTAATTCCGTATAACTTTTCTCCCGCTAAGTCTCTTTCCAACTCAATTTGAAGTCAACGCTCTCTTGAGAAGATTCGAATAAAAAAGAAGCTCTTAAGTCTAAAAATACAAGTGAAGTGGGTAGAGGAAAGCACTTTTCACCAAGATAAACCTTTTATAATTCGGAGTTTTCCGACCAGGTTCTCTCTATCCGGTCTCTCTGTGCGTAAGAAGGACGTTTTAAAACAATTAATGGTCACGGTTACAGCCGTCGGGATTTATTCCGTTGCGATAGCTGGTAACTCCATTAGTTCTGAACCGGGATCAATATCCCGAGTCTTCATCAGTATTCTCAAAGTCAACTCCCAACTTTTCTCTTATCTCCAAATATCATTTTCAATTTCCTTTCTTATTTCCAATTCCTCCACAACCCCCCCCTCCCCCCAATTCACCTTCCCTTCCCTTAACAACCGTATATTTACATATCTTTTTTCTACTCGTCAAAGGCCTTTATATTTCTCTATGATATGTCATGCTGATTCAAAATATTTTGTTAAGTCTACTATTTTGGCCCCCATATTAAATATTTAGAGTGGCATTTTCAAAAACTACATATTTATCACAAATTTGATGTCTCAACTTTCTATTAAATCCATCAAATTTACCGTCAGTTATCGTTAGACAAACTAACACACAAACATACAAACTTTCCAAATCTCAAGTATCTGAAATGAACAACTCGCTACGCTTGTTGAAGAAACACAGACAGACACCTTTTTTTTTTATTTCCACCTTAATTCAGTAAAAATATTTATTGCGAATACAATTATTTTTTTATTGCTTGGTGAGAGCCATTGGTAGATACTAGCGTTCCATCCACTGTCATTCTTTCTGTAAGGCAAGCCGATTCCGTCAAGAAAGAGAGTTATTGTATGGGGTTTAAGAGGAAAGAACGGCAGGATTATAATCTTAAAAGATAACCCCGTCGTGCCATCCACTCCATTCTTGTCAACTTATAAGTCTCATGTGGTAGAGATATTCCTTTCATTGTGTTTATAGCATCGAACGAAGGGATTGTAGTCACACGACAAGCCTGCAGGATGGAATGAGCAGATCATCTCACAGGAAAGAGTGCAGGAAAGTGGTTTGTGGATGGTAATGCTTTCCTTCACGATCAAGAAAAAGGAAACTCGGTTGGGAAAGAACGACAGTGAATGGGGCGTTACTGTGAACCACTGTGTTGCTTGAAGGAATTTGAACTGCATTTATTCTTTTGTTTATAAGTGTTGTAATTATGATTCGTCGTCTTTACTTGGTTAAAATATTAGGAGTAATATTGACTTTTTGTGTCGTTACTCTAAAGGGAGTGCTTTAAACTCCGAATACCAGTTTTTACTTTAAAGTTAATGTTCATTTTACTTTTACTTACATAAATGATAAGTTGTTTTCACCCAAAATACCCAACTTTGTATGGTTTTAAAACAATTTCAGTGGTTTTCGCAAGATGGTGGTCTGTGTCACGTGTAATTCCCACATTTTTAAAGCCATAGAGTTGAAACCTAGTACAAAAATCAGTCAATAATTTCCTTAAGAGGTTGATAATAAGACTCATTGTTTGACTGCTGAAATTGCTGACAACTCTCATCTTGAGCAACTTTCTCTGTCAAAAGCAACTTCTCAAATGGGCCTTGAAATGAGCAACGTCAAACAATCTCAATCTTAACGACTCAATCAAAGCTTCAATCTCTGGCTCAGTCAAGACTTATTAGAATGAAAATTATACCTTCCTATAAAAGGAAAGGTCAGGAAGATTTCCGAGATGCCCTGCGTCCGATAATTTTAAAATAAATACTTTTTTTTCGGAAATTGATAAGTACCGACCTTCAATGATATAAGAAGCAGCTACATCTAAACAGATTTAATTAAATACGTATAGGTAATGAACCATTTGTAAACAGAAATTTTCATTATCTTTAATATTCACGACTAATTAATAATTAGTAATTAATAGTGTAAAACAATTCCCGTCTAGATGGTTGCAAGGTATAGGCAGGTTTACTAAGACCATCTAATTACCATGTAAACAATGTAAAGTAAATGAGTGTTACATGTCTCAGCTATATCTCTCTCTTGTTTACATGGATAGTACCGCTATCGAGTAATCAGCTGGGGATACTAAGGGATCAAGTCTGGACCCAGGGATCCTGTAGAGAATCCCGTCTCTTAGTCGTGATAATCCCGGTCTAATCAATATTCAGCCCCACTTTGATCGGCACAACCAAATCCTGATAATCCCTATAAATTGTTTTCTCTTAGAAGATAGATTGCAGTTTATATTTTTAAATAAAATGTCTCTTTCGTCGTCTCAAATCCACTATTATAACATAACTTTACCTCCCTCGAGAAACACAACCAATAACAATACACTATTCTAACGTTTCTATTGAGATTTCGTTACTTGTAGATCCAACTCGATGTGAATTCAGTCTTCATTTAAATTCAATGATAATTTTTATATTCTGGTTCTTGGAGTTACGTTTAACATAATGAATTATTCTAAATGTAAGACCGGAAATAAAGACTAAATCAAGTATTGTATAAGAAACCTAACCTCATGTGTAATCTATCAGAAAAATTATTTATTGAATTACCAACCTTATCTCATGTGAAAACTATTAGAATCATTTATTGTAATAGCAACCTTATCTCGTGTGTAAACTATTAGAATAATTTATTGAATTAGTAACCTTATCTCGTGTGTAAACTATTAGAATCTTGTACTGTATTAGAAACCTAACCTCATGTGAAATCTATCAAAAGTTGACACATGTTTATTTATTTAAATATTATACAAAAGCTGGCTGTTATATACGATGTTCACCAATAAACATAAAATATAAATATTTTTATACATTGGTTTATAGTCATCACCATTATTTTTTTCCTTAAGACCAAAAAGCAATAAATTTAAACGATACAAGATAACAACTACTCTACTTAATAATTTTTAAGGTTAATTACACTGTAAAGTATAAAATAATGTATGACAGATGAAAATAATGATGAATGTACTTATCAGTAGTAAACAAGCTGGGAGCGGTGGCCAGCGGAAGCGCCAGTCGCCTATCACAGCTAGGCTTGGCTGGTGATTTGTATAATCCAGGTACATTTATATTCCAAGTACTTGTGTAGTAGTTGTATATTTTAGTCACAAGGCAAAATTAAGTGCAAAATATCGATCCGCTGGCTGGACAGTTTGACATTACTGGGATTACTCGCACTCCTCCCAAACTTCAAACATAAATAACTTTTTTCATAAAAGGTAATCTTTTATTTACAATACGTCGAGAGAGTTACCGTGAAATACTTTACTTTAAATTGCTCTAGAGGTAAGGGAAAAAAAGTTGCTCGCTTGTCCCACTTATCATGATAAGTGTAGGACTGGGCGTTACAATTGCAATTGGATGTTTCTATTGTAGAGCACTAGTGTAGACTAGTTACTTACAATGCTACGTTTCCTTCACACTAGTGTAGTTACTTACAATGCCACGTGTCCTTCACACTAGGTCTAATCCCTCTGAAGCGAATAAATCCTTTTCCAGAGTTGCACTAGTGCAGGCTTGGATTTTTTGACTAGTGACATTGACTCTTGTCAGGTCCTTAGAGGTAACAATGGCTTGTCTAGGCTTTGCTCATTGGTCTCCGGTCTGCTACCTTCTCACAATGAAATGTGGCCATTCTAACACGTGCTCGATTTCTTCTCTTTAGTTAAACTTAGTGAAAATAAAAAGCTATAAATAAGTCGAGTGAATCCAGTGAGAAAAACTACTCTAGTTAATGAAAAACATCACTTCTTTGTTGTAATTTAATTAATTATCTTTAAAAAATGGATTGCCAATTGGTGTGGCACATAGCTTCCTCGCATCCTATCACATACCTTATTGGTTTTATGTTACACAAACCATTATTTTGTTAAATTGTTTCTCCTGTTTCTTTAATCTGTCAAAATTGTTTTGATTTTTTTCCCGAATTAAAGTTTTAATTTAGCAATAGTAAAAGAGCGCAGACGGTTCAATTTAATCTGGGACTATCTAAGACCTACTTTCGACAAATAATTAAAATTTCATGAAAATCAGATGAGAACTTTTAAAAATATAGGTGTAAATAAATAAATATAGGTGTAAATAAATAAATATAGGTGTAAATAAATAAATATAGGTGTAAATAAATAAATATAGGTGTAAATAAATAAATATAGGTGTAAATAAATAAATAAATTTACGTATGCGCATATGTTGAAGAAAAAACAAAGGGGTGCATAAGGTTAAACCTTATATTATGGGATAAACAATAGGCTAATTATGACCTACCATATAAATTTAATTAAAATTGTACGTTAAATACTCTAACTGTTCCCTGACGTCTAATAGTTATTTATGCACCTAGAGAATAAAGTATGCCATTATTCCATGAACGAAAAAGTTGGTTCTTGAGGCAAAGCCGAATAAACCATGGTCCCTAAATCCCGAGGTGAAGCCAAGGGAATTAGAGATTTCCATTCCCTCAACTGCGCCTCTGGAATAACGCTAATTTTAGCTCCCTCGGCTGCTCCTCGGGATAATTATCGCGAGGAGAATAATGGCACTTTACTCACGAGGTACATACAATATTTTATTTCCAGTTTGGAGAAAATACACTTTTTTTAACTCCATTACACAGTTTTTATTTATTTTTTTAATAAATACCAATCAGTATTAGCACTTTTAATAGCAGAGATATAAGAGATTCAACATTAAAAACAAATAAGAATTGGAATAAAACTCAGATAGAAGGTTATTTAGATACAGGTTATAAACAATGATAAAGAATGTCAAAAAATAATGTCGCCAACCTCATTTCAACAACTTAGCCCTAGTTTACTTTTTCTCCCTATTTTTTGTGTTAAGGAAAGAAAAGACCTGCTTTAGTCCCTCTGAAATAATCCAAAATCATAACTTTTTCTTCCTACAGGAGATAAAAAGGATTTCTGTCTAGGAATTTTTTGAAATCGGATCATAAAATATTTTCGTTCTTCAGAACCATCACATATCTTCCGTTACCTTCAGTAAGCTAGGAAGTAAAATTTCTCAATCATTAAGGCGTTCTGTATTATTATTGAGACCATTTTTTTAGTAGTCCAGTCAAATGGTAGTTGGAAGTGGAAAATTTTGGTGTAATTGTTGTTAGCGGCTTATTTTATGTTTTTTGGGGTGCTGAACACGAATCTGAAGTTGTCCAACAAAATTTCCCTCGGCAAATATGAGAAATCATCGAAAAACTACAAAAAAAAATGTTTTTTATTGGTTTTCAGCTTATAACTTGCAAAGCAATCTACTCACGCAAAAAGTAGTCTAGTAGTAAAATAAAAAGGAGAAAATAATCTACATTTTATGTCTATAACTTTTATTTGTACGTCGTATGGTTTTCACGCAAATGGGAGTTGAAATATTGGGAAGATGTGGCGGGTGGAGGGAACAGGATGAAGGGTAAACGGTTGGTGGAAAGACTGCGCTGGCAGTTAATTTTATGTTTTTGGGTGTGCTGAACACGAATCTAAAGTTGTCCAACAAAAATTTTACACCCAAATATGAG